>JAHHUM010003015.1:127500-216250 GCA_036173005.1 Crenichthys baileyi
CAGGGTTTTTTCCATCTTCTCTCACTTTTTTCTTGTCTCTGTTTTCCGACCACTCTCAGGCTTACCATTGATGACAGATGACTGACTCCTTTTCCTACTTCTCACTTCTCAGGGGAACAGGCGTTAATGGTATCCGTCTTTGTTGGAATGGCAAAGTTCATGTTGCAACTGGTGTTTGCCAAGAAGGCACACGGTGTGATCGTTCCCAGCACATGAAACACGACCTTTTCCTGACCTTTAGCAGGAAGAGATCAACCTGGAGGTTCCGTCTGTATGTGCACAACAAGCTCATGAAGGAGAACCAATAAACTTTAGCTTTATTGATTTCTGAACTTTCTCTGAATTTCTTTTAGCCAGATTTGGGTCTGGTCTCTTCCTGGATCATTCCAGAACTTTGTCTGCTTTGGTTGAAAGAGGTTCTCATCATTTCAGCTTCCTAGCAGAAGCCAGTGGGGTTGAATTATGGCCTGAATGTTCAGTCTTGGTTTCATCAGACCAGAACACATTTTCCCACACACTTTTAGAAGATTTTAAAGTTTTTGCTAAATCTAGTCGGGCTCGGATGTTTTTCTTTGAATTAAAAGGTTTCTCTTTTGCCACCCTGCCTCTCTGTCGTCTCACAACCACAAAGTCCCGCAGTCTTTGCTGTGTTCCATGGAATATCTAATACCTTCTCCTGACTGGTACCTTCAGACAGTGAGGTTTGGAGGCTCTCTGCAGACCAGGGCTGTAGCTGTTAGAGGAGACTCAGAAGAGGTGAGCAATATTTGGGGTTAATGGGAAACGCCTTAAATAGCGTCACTGTAATCTTCTGTGAAGCTGTGAATGGGTGCCTGTAGAATGTGAAGAATCTCTCCACCTAGAAGGGTCTCAACCACACCCATCAGTCGTATCAGCATGGCTGATCATCACCTCTAACCCTCCGCCCCATCTACTCCCCCACTGCTAGAAGCACCTCAACACAGGGGTCAGAGGTGAAACCTTGTGTTAGTTGATAAAGACAGAAAAGAGATGATGTGATCTCAGGAAAAGATTCATCAATAATGAGAACAGCAGAGGTGCCCCGTTTAAAGATGATTTTAATGAAGAAAAGGTCCTGTCGCTGCTTAATTAGCACCAAGTTTGTTATATTGAGTTAATCAGAGAGGTTTCCATTGCTCTGACATTTGACTGTTGGGACCTACTGGATACAAACGTTACCACTGCAGGGTCTTTATCCCTAATGAACCTTAGTCATGCATCTGCTGCAAGTCAGTCCAGTGGTTTTATCGGATCGGGTTGATGTGAGACGTGAAGATACCAGCAGGGTAATGCTGCATCTGGGATTACTACGGACAACAACCATTTTCTCCATCTTCCCTTGAAGGTAAAGTAAGAGGAAGAGAACGGTTTCATAGATTATCACTTCATTCATCCATTTGTTATTAATAATCAGCCAAGGTCTTAATTAATAAAGCGCCGGGACAGAGAGTAATAGGAGCAATAAAGTAACCACTTACTCACTGCTGTGTTGTTTTATTGTATCTTTGATTAAAGAGTTTAACTGTTGGCTGCAGACTCAATTAAACAAACCTGATAATGAACGACTTGCATACGCCGTGTGCATGGAGACACTGATTAAATCTGAAGCAAACACTCGGCTCCGTTCAGAACCACACGGAGTTTGAAGCGGTGTCGTTTCTTTTTCAGGTTGGTCGGTGACTGATGCCGTGAGTTCTGTCAAACACCGACACATCGACCGACTTTTTCTGGATTCATGTGATCTACTGGGAACGTTCTGATTGGTTGTTAGAGGAGTGTATGTTATCCAGTAGCCTTAAACTGGCCTGTTTCCTTGTTAACTTCAGGAATATTTTTACCTTATTGTAAAAGTTTGATGCTTTCTTTGTTTTAAAACATAAAAATGAAAATAAGTTTACTTGTTTTTCAGGGTCTCAGAACAGCAGAAATTATGTCTGGTATAAACCCAATAACTTATCTTTCATGACCTCGGACCTATATCACCTCTAATACAGGTAGTCCACAGTATCAGGTCCAAGTTAGAAAGTTTGTTTGCAAAGCTTGCAGCAGATCTGTGTCAAACTGACAGCAGAGCCAGCCTGCTGATGTTTCTACGGTGACAGATCAGAACATTATACCCGGATGGACCGGCTGCAGATTCTGATCCGTTATTTCTGCACAGCAGAACAAGTCAGAAACTGCATTAAAACAGAGAGCAAACTGAAGACACGTCTGCAGGTTTAATGCAACACAGGTGAAAGTGAACAAGACCAACATGAGAACAACCTGGATCAGTGAGACGGGCCTCTCAGTTGAGCCCGAATCGTTCTGATGAATCGGTCCGTAACCCATCATTGTTGCATTGAGACGACCTTCTGTGTTTTAGTGTCTTTAGTTAAACTGCTCATCCTCTTTCAGCCTGTTTGGTTCTACAGAGTCGACACGGCCCAGAAGTCTTCAAGCAGCAGAACTGAGTCTGTGTCTTGAGTTCATCTGTTCCAGCTGCCTTTCCAGCTAACCTTATATTTACACAAATTTTTGTAACAACACATCCATTTATAGTTTAGTTCTCATGGAAAAGTGAACTGATGATGCATGATGACTTTAAATCCTTCTAGCGGCATTTTATGTTACAGAACATTAGCAACATCACTAGCTGTGAAGATCATCTCTAGACTTCCTGTAGACCAGGGCCCTCCAACGGCAGTACTCGAGAGCTACTACCCTGCATCTCTTCTCCAACACACCTGAAACAGATGAACGGCTCGTTACCAAGCCTCTGCAGAGCTAAATGACTGAATGGTGATGAGGAAATTCAGACGTTGGATTCAGGGGTGTTGGAGAAGGAAAGCACCTGAAGCCTGCAGGATGTTGGCTCTCCAGGACTTGAGTTGGACACCCTGGTGTAGACCTACTGTAGAGCAGAGAAGAAAAGGCTCAGTTTGCAAATCTAAATATGTTTGGCTGATCAAAACACCACATCAGTCTGTCTCCCCAGTCTCAGTGGAGACACCTTGTCCTTTTCTCACGTCTCTGTAGCTGCTACTTGTTCTCACACTGTCGCCGAGCCACTCACACACAGATGGAGGTGTGTACAGAAATGCAGGATTATCCCTGGTGATGCAAAGCAGTGCAGGTTATAAGGAGCATACAGATGTGGCTGCTGGCTGATTTGTAGCCTGTTAGGCTGTAAAACAAAGACAGCTCTCTTTGCTCTACACACATGGCACATACACTCTGTCACAGGCGTGTAGCCCTGAGTGTCAGCATCTCCTGACGCACGCCCTTATTTTGAAGGGGCTGTGCATTCTGATATGAAGACATACTTTGACCAGCTGGTCAGAAGCCAATCACATATTTCCTCATGTTTGGATTCAGTAAAAAGCAGCTCTCATTTCCCCTTTCTCCATCTTTTATCCCTCTTTCCTTTGCACCCCCCACGTATGGTTTTAGTTTTCGTCTTCTGTGTCCTTGAGGCACGCTAGCTGCCCAAACCTTTTGTGCGGTCTGTTTTTAAATGTGCGTGTGTGTTTATTTGTTTCACAAGGGTTTTTCTACGAATATATACACAGATGTATATATACATGCGTATGTATTTATATATACATATATACGTGTGTATATATGTATATATAGAGCAAGGTAATGTGAGCAGTATTAGATCAAGCAAGAGGAAACTGTGAGGTCTTTTATATTACTCATTGTCGTTCGGCTGGTTGTGAAACAAACCAGTTCTCTGATCTGACATCTCCACTGGGAATAAACTCTTTTTATCTCGGTTCTGTCCGTCCTCCTCTCTGTGTTCCCTCAAAGTCTTTTCTATAAAAATGCAGAAATGCCTCATGAATGTGTATGAGAAAACCAGTACCATATGGGCTCTTTAGAGGAGCCCAGCGCCTCCCCTCTGAACGTAAATGTTGGCTTTAGGCTGTAACACAAACTCACAGACCGGCACAAGGACCTGCTGACAGATATGGACAGACACCAGAGATAACTGTTGTCTCCATAACATTCAGTATAACTGATGCTAATGCACCTAAAGACCACATAGACACATCCACACACATGTATGTGTGTGTGTTCTTGTACTCGCTGCTGTGAGAACTATTTTCCGTATTTTTATCGCAAAGTGAGGACATTTTCCTGGTCCTCCCTTTCCAAACTCTGTTCTTGGGACAGGGGTTAGGTTTAGGGTCAGGGTTTGGTTTAGGGTCAGGGTTAGGCACTAATGAAATGAAGTCAATGGAAGTAACGGAGAATTCCTCATAAAGATAGTAAAACGTGGATATGTGTGTGTGTGTGTGTGTGTTGGAGGGTTTTTGATAAACCTGTGAGCTCATTTTGAATAAGTTTCTCAAACATCTACAAAGTCTTTGCGAATGTTTTTAACTAAACTACGAACCTTTCCTCACTCTGGGTGTTTTCACAGGAAGCATATTCTGTGTTCTGAGCTGGTAGAAAACATGGAGAATTTAATGATATTAGTATTAAAAGTATCTGAGAAGTGCACTAAATATTCTTCCAACACATCATCTGAAAAACCACACGTCCTTTTTTTATTAGTTTGTTTACTGTACTGCATCCCACAATGCAATGCTACCCTGGCTACAGGAAGGCGGTTGGATCAAGCCTGCAGCGAACCCCTGGTAGCTGTGTCGGATCACGTTCACGCCATGAATGACCCGCCCCACAGTTCGGTTGGAACCACACCGCACAATTGTTTTGGTCCGCACCCTGGTGTGATTGCTGTGCTCACATCTGCAGTAACGGACCGCACCAAAGGGGAAACCCACCAGAATTGATTTTAAACGGACTAAACACCCCAGATGTGCAAACAGACTTAGTCACCGAGTTTGTCTTGTTTGATCAAATTTCAGATCTTGTTTTCTTCAGGTACTGAAAGCAGGAAATTCCTCCCTGAGGAACCGAGTGTGAAAATTATCTGCTGCAGGGTCTGAGCTCTACACTGGGATCAGATGTAAAACAAGGGACTCCATCATAAATCCAAGAAAGAAAACCTAACTGGTTGTTTTTCAGGTGTTTTAAAGCACCAATAAACTTACCTGAACTGCAGGACGGTGCCACCAGGCCCGTTTTCACGTGAAAGTCCTGTTTCGGCTGCATAATCCTGCACCTGAGACATTTACTTTAAAGCAGACAGATCTAAACCAGGTTTTTCCCCACTCATTATTTGCCTCTGCTCTCATACATTCCTGATTTGAATCAAACATGAATTTTTAATGAGCAGGGCAAAATTCTGGCAGACAAATGTTCAATAATCTGGGACAGAACAGGTTCGAGAGGAATAACTTCTGTAGAGCTGCATCTAATCTCAGCACTCTCCTCAGTTCATTTATTTCCAAAATACATTGAGAAATTGGCTGCACGGTGGCGAAGTTGGTACCACTGTTGCCTTGCAGCAAGAAGGTCCTGGGTTCGATTCCCGGCTGGGGGTCTTTCTGCATGGAGCTTGCATGCGTGGGTTCTCTTTGGGTACTCTGGCTTCCTCCCACAGTCCAAAGACATGCCTGTTAGGTTAATTGGTCTCTCTAAATTGTCCTTAGGTGTATGAATGAGTGTGCATGGTTGTTTGTGTATTGCCTTGTGATGGACTGGCGACCTGTCCAGGGTGAACCCCGCCTCTCGCCCATAGACTGCTGGAGATAGGCACCAGCTTCCCCGCGACCCACTATGGAATAAGTGGTAGAAAATGACTGACTGACATTGAGCAATTTGTATAAACTCCTAATATCAGTTTTTTTTTTTTTACAATTTTCAGTGCATTTAAAGAAGAGCTACAAGACTGTTTGTATAAGAAAACAAACATTTTTCAGTTAGAAAAACTCAAAAAAAACGAAGTTTTTCTGCCTTTTAGCAGAAAAGAGACGAGTTTAGATGCAAAACTTAAAACAGCATCTGTTGATTTAACCGACTGATGATGTCCATAGATTGGGGAGCAGAATCCTTGCTGCTGGTGCTGTTAAGATCACATTGGACCCAAATGACCCAAAAGGTCTGTGTTCTAGTTCACTTTAAAAGAAAGAAACTAATAATCAGACACATAAATCAAATAAAAATCTCTTTAATACTTAAATAACTCCTACCTTAGAAGACTTTAAATCTTTTCCTTAATTCTCTGCAGGTTTTGGTCTATTAAAAACCCGACAAACCCAAATATTTAATCAGAAATCTGTTTGCCTGGTTCCCATGCAGCTTCTGACAGTATCAACACCTCAGACGTCCTCCCTCTTTGAAGAGGGATTCCTGCAGACTACAGGCCAACTCTGGCTGTAGGGCTGAACACACACACACACACTAACAGGGACACACAGGACATGTCTGAGCAGCTAACGGATGGAAGCAAGCTTTGATTGCTCTGCTGACCTCTGACCTTAGAGTGAAAAGGTACCAAAGGGTTTAGAAGTACAAACACACACACTCCATGTATCACACATGCATGTATACACACACCCTCTGGTGTCTAACATGAAGCTGGAGCTCCTGACTATTGTGTGTGTGTGTGTGTGTGTGTGTGTTGGAGTGTTGGTGGCTAACATCCCACCATGTGGAGGTTAGGATCACTACCAGGTGGACATCCTTTTGATCTGTGAGAGATGGAGAAGAGAAGTGCTGGTTTTTCTCCACCTTCTCTGTCAGTCACTCACTAATTATTATAACAGGTAATAAATTCCCTCAGAAAGCAGCATCCTCTCCCGTCGGACCTGTGATGAATGCTGAATCTGTTTTTCTTTCACAATAAAGTGGATTTTTTTAATAATAAATCCAGATATTTGGGCGAATGTTCTCACTGTTCATATGTGGGTTTGGTGCAGGTTCTCCTGCTTTCCCCTGCAGTCCTAGAACACATATGTTGGTTTAACTGGTAATTCTACATCCACCTCAGGATTGGTTCTGTGTTTCTGCTAGTTTGGTTCTGTAATGATTGGGTTCAGAACATTCAGTTAAAGTGATTTTAAACAGATGAAAACATGATGATCTCAAGTCTCTACAGGAACTATGAACAAATGGGAAACTACTTTAAGGAAAACAATTTTTTTACTCTTTTAGCTGTGAGCGGTCATTAAGTATTTTTGCTATAAGCAGAGGTGATGTCACACTGTGTGTGAGGAAGCATTTGCTGTAAAACATATTTTTATTATTACTTAAAACGTACATGATAAAAGTTCACTTTTCAAAACTGTCTTCGGTGTGAATAGCACAGAAGTGCAGCTAGCGTTAATGCCAGCAGTCCCTAGTTGTATTCCTTGTAGAGAGGTTGAAAGTTCAAAACAATAAGGCAGAGGAACCTTGCTGTAGTTTGTTCAGCCTTCCTGTTATCTGTTGAAATTTTGCTCTCTCAGAGGCCTGGTAATAGTTTCATTTGAAGTAGTTTATGTCTCTGTGCAACACTTCACTAATACTGAAAGTAGCTAGCATTGCTCCATCCTTACTCAGTAACTGCATACACACTGAAGAATGTTGGTGTCAGGCGTTTACTTACCAGGAAAAGATCAGATTTTTTAGTTTCTGGCAGCTATTGTTTGGGATGGATCATGCTGAAATTAATTTTCTGTTTTTATAGTTTTTTCACATTTTTAAATCTTTTCAGCTGCAGTTCTTCTGTTGGGACTATTTGTATTTCAAGAGTAATTAAATCTTTCTGGGTTGTAACTGTGAGCCAGGATTGTCCTTTCCTGAGAAAAGAGCAAACCAGTCTGTGTTTGGTCCAACACGGGTTCAGCTTTGGATATCTGGGCCAGATCTGTCAACAATCATAAGAAGTTTGTTTTTTTCAGCAGCAGGGAGGGTTCTGTACATTTTCACACATGTTTCTGAAATGATTAAAGCTGCGTGTTTTCGTTCTGAAAACTCGGCCAGGCGAGGATCTGATCTGATTTCTTTTCTTTCTGACAACAACAATTTTACTGTCAACTTGTCAAAACAGTGCGTGTAAGCGGTTGTTAAATATTCTGAGTTCCCCTCCTGCTCTGACACAAACACAGAGCGGTTCGCTTCACTCTGCGACCTTATCAAAGCCGCTTTTATAACTCCACCCGGATCTGATTCAGAAGGTGTGTCGTGTTTACAGAGGCGGACCTCCATCAGCTCCACATGGCGCTTGTTTACTGGCAGGGGCCTGCTGAAGTCCCCCTCTGACCTCGCCAAGCAGCAGACATCAAACGGAAACGTGGATGTGTGACTTTACGACTGACAGCCTGGGCTGATAGACTGGCAGCGCCGTCTGGGCTGAGATGAGTGTGTTGCAGCAGTCTGACTGCGGGTTATTGATGAAGGGACTCCTGCTGCAGCTGTGACCAGAGCTGCATCCTCATCTCCTCCGCCTCTTTTAAGACTTGGATTTATTTTCAACACCAAGAAAGGAATAAATCACAGAAATAACTTTGATCCTTAATGAGCTTCGATTCGGCCAAGCCCCACCTCTGTCATGTTACAGACCCTTCTTGTCCTTCACTGTGACTGATAGAAACCGGATGAAAAGGGCGCCTGGTTTCCGATATTTCTGCTTCCTGATCAGAACCTCTGTCTTCAAACTGAGATCCTATCGGGACTAAAAACTGATGTTAATTATAGCCACACAATATACACATTTATCATCATTGCAGTATCACAGTACACTATATATACACTTTATAGAGGTGCTTTAATGGAAATCTATTCTTTGCAGTGTGTGTGCTACTTTTTCTGGGCTATTTAGCAACATTCTGAAGACTGGTGGACCGTATGGGGTCCTGGCTTGGCGGACCCCTATTTTTAGGAGAAGGGTTAGGTTTAGGGGTAAGTTTTGTTTAGGGTTAGGCATATAATGGTTAGGGTCAGGGTTAGGGTCAGCCATATAATAGTTAGGTTCAGTTCTGGGCATAAATGCTGTTACTAAAATGAGTGAAAGTTAATACAAAGTGGGTAGAAATATGAACTTGTGTGTTTGTGTGTAACAGAGCTGCTCTGCAGTCAGACAGATCTCAATAAGGTTTTGCATTGAATCTCATTAGTGTAATTTTATTAATATTTAACACCTGACGGGGAGCAGTATTAAGGTGCAGCGGGGCCGTTGGTAATCTGGTTGAAACTCAGCTGCCTCCAAGCTTTTGACATCAGTCACACGTACTTTCATTCGTTCACTGCTGATGATGAAGTCTGGTTTCATCTCGTACCATCCGCTTCTTATGACTTCATGAATTATTCTCCTTCCAGTTTAACCTGATCTTTAGAAAAGAGAAAAGGTTTTATATATTTCTGATGATCCTCTCCAGAAATATATGAAATATCTAACGATTTTGAGCTCTTATTCAGGGAGAGAAGGAGGATGTTGTCAAACTTCCTGCAGTTACTATAAAACTGTATATGGTTACTGGCCATTAGGGGGGTGTGATATGGTGATCTTAGATCATTAAGGAATAAGAAATATTAATGAGCTGCCAAAGCAGAGAGATGATTAGATCTTAAGGTCCATTCTATGCATTGCAGCTCTGCACTCTTGCTCAGATGCATAACATCTCCTGGTTCTTGTTTCATCTTAAAAACATAGACTGTAGCTCAGATATCGTGTCTGGTTTTAACGATTATCTTGGTGGTAGTACAGTATTAGTTCAGCTAAATAAAACTTCAAATGTTACAGGACCTTGTAAAAAGATGACAACTTATAACTTTTGATAAATACCAGCTGTCAAAAATATATATTTTTGAAGAGCTGATATTTTATTTCTATTTTACATTTTAAAACAAAGAAATTAATGAAACCTTTTCATAAAGAGGATGGATACATTTTGTTCTCTGGGATGTTGATGTTTCCAATCTGATGACAAGAACAATAGATCTAAAAAATCTGTACGTTTACGTGTTTTCTTGTTTTTATTTAATCAGAATCACCGTCTTAAACATATACGTGCTTTTATGGATTTATTTTCTAATCTGATGTTTTTTTTCAGTAATCTCAGGGTCTCATTCTCACGACAAAACATCATACTTAAAAACAGATAAATGGAAGACTTTGGGTTTATATCATAGAAAGAGTCAATATCATGGGAAAAGTATAATAATAATACTTATAATAGTCAGTACACTCCTAACATGACAGCGTATGACTAGTGCAGCACAATATATCGGCATTAACGTCAATATTGGTATTTTTAACATATTGGTACTGCTAAGTAAAACCGGGCCGATATTAACAACTGATTTTTATCTCCGTCTTGTTGCCGTTTGTGTCTCAGGAGGGGGAGTGGTCATGTGGTATTGGTTTGGTCATGTGACAGTGATGCAGCACAGGATTGTGGGTGTTTAACTGAAGCAGAGCAGCAATGTCAGGGGTTTAGTAATTTTTTTCATGCTATCAAAAGGGTTGGGAAATACATAAAATATATATAATATCAGTAAATCTCGTTTATCAGCTGTAAGAGCAATAAAAATATCGGATATCGATATTGGCCCAGATTTTCTTATCAGTGCATCCCCAGTTATGACCCCTAACCACAATAACTCTGAGTCACTTGTGTCTTAAAACCCCCTTTTCCTCAGAGTAGAATATGAGATTATTTCAGATTAAGAACCAAATGCCCCAAGGTGGGTTTTAAACTCCATTTTATATCTGAAAGAATTAAAGAAGGGGTGAAATAACCAACACCCTGAAAATATTCATATTTATGCTGCATTGAAACTGATTCTGTCTGCTGGCTTCACTTTCTACAATAACATTTAACCTAAACATTGATAACTGCGATAGATTTTGACACAGTAATCCTGAAATAACTACTGTGGTTCCTAACCTGGAGACCAGAAACAGCACAGATTCAGACTTTGTGTCTAAAGAAAGCAGTCGATTAAAACTCGCTGCCTGAGTATAAAGCTTGTTTTTATTTGTCATCGTCATGAAGCTACGACATTCTGACATTCATGCAGTTTATCTGTGAGTGGAGGTGTCTGGCAGGGAGGAGAGCTACTGATGACACATGCAGTGTGGACAGCTGTGCACCAGATGTAGTCCAGAGAGTCATGTCCAGATCTCAGTTGATGCCTTTATGGATGGTGGACATCAGGACCAATCTCATCCAACAACACTGACCTCTGTGACCTCTCAGCTCACGTTTAGATCAATCAAACCTGCAGCCAATTAAAGTAAAGAACATGGTGAAAAATGAATACCACACAATTTGGAAAACACCTTTTTAAATATTATGATTTATTACTTTAAATTGTTTCAATATAACATCAATCACAGCATTTTTATTGAACAACAGATGGAGATAAAAGTATAGTTTCCTTACATCAAACATCAAACTCCCACTGAAGATGTTTTCTTGTAAACAAACCTGTGTTTCTTATATTTTCTTTGCCATAAAACAACTTTCCTTATATTTCTGTACCTGCATAATGTACAGGCATGTTTACACTGCTTTCAGTGGCTTCTTCTTCTTTGGTTCAGTTTCATGCTGTTGTACCAATGCTCATCAGTGGAGCTGATGAAACTGTCTCCAGAAATCCAGAAACTATCAACCATCAATGTGCACATCAATGTTTGTATGTTGTCCTGGGAAAGAAGAAACAGGTTCCCCTAAACACCAACAGATGATTCGGAAAATCTCCAAGTTTTAAATCAGCAAAACTTAAAAAACCTGAAAATGTATATATTTGAATTAGTTTCTCATTCTTAAAATATGATTTTCTTCAAGAATCCATCATGATTGATTGATTGATTAAGTTGGTTGGTTGGTTGGTTATGTCAACATCAGTTATAGTGAAGTTAAACTTCATGTTTAATTACTTTTACTGAGGGATCAAAATGATTTCATTTTATAAATGTATGAGTCAGAAGAAAGCTGCAAAGAATCCCACATATATAATTACGTATGTGTAATCCAGGACGCAGTGAAGAAGGGCATCATTTGCTGGAGAAAACAGGAACAAAACTGAACCTGGACTTTTGTGTAAAACTGATCTGGTCGGCCAAGAGACCAACTGGTTATCTCCTTCATGTGGTCTCCTGTGTCCTCCACATTTCTGTTTCCAGTACAGTCACCAATCTTAGTGTTATTTTTGATCCACATTTCACCTTCGAAAGCCATATCAGCACATCGGTAAAATGTCATTCTTCCACCCCTGAAATATTGCAGAACTCCAGCCCACACTCTCCCTCGCTGATGCAGAGAAGCTCAGCCATGCCTTTGTCTCCTCCAGACTTGACTATTGCAGTGAACTTCTCTTTGGGATTCCTGGCATGAACATACAGAGATGTTTAGAACAGCGCTGCCAGGTTCTTTACGAGAGTGTGTAAAACACAGGACCTTGTTCTCTATTCACTTCACTGGCTTCCTGTCTCTGCCAGGATCACCTTCAACATCCCCCTGCTCACTTTCCACTGTTTGCACAGTAATACTCCATCTAACTTAAAAGACCTCCTCAGTCTTCTCTGTCCCTCAGGCTCTCACCCCTCCTCCAACACTGACCTAAGTTCACATTACCAGGACTCGCTCCGGTACCATAGCAGACCCGACCCGACCTTACTGCCTCCACATCTGATGGCTCCACAGACCGCGCCATGCTTTAAAACTGGCCTGGAAAACTTTTTTTTTACCGTTTTTAATTATCTCACTTTAAATGTTTTGTCCTGTTCTTATTTGAACTGCTTTTGTGCATTTTATCAGCATTTTAAGGTCCCTGTTTTTGTTATATTGAGGGTTTTATAAATAACATTCATTATTATTAAATGCTTTAAGTTGCACAGAAAACATCCTGGCTTGGCTAAATGTTTGTGGGAGAACCGTGTTGAATTTTGTTCTGGTCTGATGGAACCTGCACATGAACCTTGGGCCACAAAGGTTCAGAGTACATTTGGCACTAAAACAACACCAAGCATCACAGGAAGAGGCTCAAACACAGAGTGAAGCATGGGGGTGGCAGCATCATGCTGTGGGGTTGCTTTTCTTAGGGTGGAACTGGGTTTTTGTTGAGGTGGAAGAATTTACATAAAGTTTGAAGTACCAGTCAGGTTTGACCCAAGATGTTCAGGTGTCTGGAAGATGAATATGAAGAGGGATTTTATTTTGGAACGTCACTGTGAGTCCAAGCAGACATCCAAATGAACTAATCCATGGCTTTACTGGAAGAAAGGTTCTGAAATGACCGAGTCAGAGTCACGTGTGGGATTCTGAAAGACTGAACTCTGGGCCTGGACCTGAAGGTTGTTCAACAAGGTTTTAGTTAAAGATGGAGCAAAAGCAGGTTATTACAGTCTTCTTTCACCTTAAAAGGGGATTTCAGATGAAATGTACATGAAAAAGTATTGAAATGATTTATAAGAGCCTCACAAACACCTAGCATGTTATCTGGGGTGGGGACACCTATGAGAGCTGCTTTAGATGACAAGGGTCAGATTTCGAGGCTAATCTGCCCTCTCCTGATCGGCCAGATCACCCACTCCACCCATCTGTCTCTCCACCTTCCTCAGCCTCCTTTCTTCCTGCTGATATTCAGTCTTTTTCTGCCTGATTGAGCTGTATGTAACCCAACACCCATCTGTTTTGTGTAGGCATTTAAAAACCAATACGGTCCAAATTAAGCTGCTTCACGCTATGTCTGAGTGACTTACGGAGCACATGGCACGTTGTGTGGATTCTTTGTGGGGGCGGTTCAAAAGCAACCCTGGCTAGATTAGACATTCCTGTGGCGTAACAGCCACACTGCGTAGAAATGACAACACCATCATTAAGACACCCAGACCATGTTTGAAGAAAATGAACATGAAACATTCCCAAACTTCTCTGAATCTTCCAGCAGCCAGCATTCCTGCTCTCTGGAAAAGTGATTGGATTACACTGATGTGCTTGAAATGACTAAATTGCTCCAAATAAGTAAACTTCCCACATATCAGATGTAAACTCTTCCAAGAGAAAAGGATCCTTTCCCAGGTTTTGAGTGCCGCTGATGTTTAGGTTCAGATTCAGCAGCAGAGAAACTGAAAAGTCTTCGGCTGAATTTAACAGCTCTGGCAAAGCTTAGGTGCAGATTTGTTTTATAGATCTTTCTGTTTTGTTGTCGTTTGATGATTTTATTCATCTGGAAAACAAAAACTCCTTTTCCTTCATTAAAGTTGACCAAATATGTTTAATGTTTTGTCTCTATCAGCTTCCAGCTTTCATCATCTTTCTTTCCTCTGACCTTCATGGCCTTACATTTTGCTCCTGCCTTCTCCTCAGAGGTCAGGTCTGCTAGTGATCATGCATGATGATCACTTCAAAACCTGCAGAACTAATGCAAAGCAGAAGAAAAGCTGGGATGCTGACAGAGAGAGGGAAAAAGGAGCAGTTGGAGACTGAAAGGCCAGAATGTAAGGAGTTAATATCAGAAGGCGAGCTACAGGAGGAGATGTGAGGTTTTGTGTTTTAGGAAGGTGAGCTGCAGACAACAAGAATAAAAAGGAGACATTAGGAATCTTGGAGGTAAAAGCTCTATGTTATTGAGTGTCGACCAATAACAAGGTTCTGATTTTACGCAGCAGACAACCGATGGGACTGCATTTTAAACCACCATCATCCATCTCTCCATTCATTCATAAATCCATTCATCCATTTCCTGAGGGAATCATCTGCAGAATCCCTTCGTTCATTCTTCCCAACATTTATTAACCTTATGATAAAAGATGCAGCAAAGCGCCTGTTTGGAACATCACTCCTCCATGCTGCTCTGCATCTTAATCCATGGAGCCATCCATCCTTCCAGCAGCTGGATTTCTTCTTCATCCATTCAGATCGTGAGAGACAGCAGATGTGCAGGAGCTGTCAGTCATTCATGGCTTCATCATCAACCGTGCTTCAATGCATGTTTTTAGATTTATTTGTCCATTTTCCTTCTGGCTTTTAGAAGAGAGGTGAACAAGATCTCATGATGTTAAAACGCCAAGAGATTTCTCACCAGCATGAAATCTGCCTCTCTGCTCAGCATCTGATTTTGTCTTGTACCCAAATGAGATTCTTGAGTAAAAATACGACAGTTTTACAGTTTATGTGAAACTTTAAAACAGAAATGTTGACATGATCGAACGGCTTACAGAAAATAAATATTTCATGCTGCTTCAAAAATCTTTTAACATAGTGACTAGTTATTAGGGCTGTGTGGTGGTGGTAGCACTGTTGCCTTGCAGCAAATAGGTCCTGGGTTTGAACCCCTGGCTGGACTCTTTCTGCATGTGTGAGTTCTCTCTGGGTACTCCAAATTGCCCGTTGGTGGCATAATGGTGAATAGCCGACTCTGTGAAAGAGCAACAACTACGGAGGCAGAGCAGCGTTTTAACAAGTTTATTGAAGGACGACAGAGTGAGAATGGTACACCATCTGGGTCTCCCAGATCGGTCTGGCTCGGGACTGAGGAAGAGATGTGATTTGTTACTGGCCACTTGAGTAATGTTAATGTAAGGTTGCACTTAAAGGATATGATGAGGTCTTACTGTCGCAGAAGGATGGAAGCTCATCAGGAGGAGGTAAGTCGTCCACAGAGGTTGAGCTCAGCAGGTGGAAAAACCCAGAGGTTTTCAGAACTGGATCTCGCTAGTTTGATCTTTCAGAGGAGCCATAGGCGTTGGAGGGTGGACAGGCAGGTGAGCAAAGGTTCTGTGGTTCCTTGGGTTGATCTCGGAGTCCAGAAGGCAGGTAGCAAGAGAGGAAAGGAGATTCATGGCGGGGTTTGCGAGGAGGAGTTCCAAGGAGTTCATAGGGCAACGCACGGAGCAGGACGTCCTGGGCTAGAACACCAGAAGATGTTAATCTAGAGGAAAAGAGCAAATCTCGGGTAAGAGCTGGATCACAAAAAAACAAAAGGAATCAGTGGATATCGGTCAGGTTACCATGCTGGGTGAGCTCACGATCTGACATCTCCTTCTTGGTCCCGGCTCCTTGTGAACACCTTCTGATTGGACTCAATAAGCAGCAGCTGAGGAGCTGCACCTTCCGGTCACACCCTGAAGGTGGGAGAAAACAGCACAACGCACACGAACCTGCACACAACCTCTGCTGTAGGTATACGTGTATGTGCATGGTTGTTTCTCCTGTGATGGGCTGGCGATCTGTTTAGGGTGTACTCCTGCAGGTAGGAACCATCTACCCTGTGACCCTGCAAGGACAAGCAGGTATAGACAATGGATGGATGGCAGCACTATATGTAGGAATGTGTTATAAATCAGATAATTTGATGTTGACACTTAGACTGAAGCAAAAATACAGCATTAAAACCTGCAAAATTTACTAACAGTTATAAACATATACTAAATGTCCAGTCCAGCATCATTTGACTTTCTTGGCTTTTAGCAAAGATAATAGAAGCTTAGAATGACTCACACATGTTTACAAAGGCAGAGAGGAGATGAGAGAGGAATCCATGAAGGAGGAGGAGACACTGGTCACCTAGGGAACCAAAGGTGGCTGCAGAGTTTCTATCAGGTCTGCAGCAGAGAGGAGGGTGGAGGAGGATCTTCAAGCGCACGATCAAAGAAATGATGGGATTTAGTTGCAGGGCTGCATGATATCATGAAAATGTCAAATATTTTTACTACTGCTTCAAGTTGCGACAGTTATTAACCCGTAGCTCTGACTCTTCAGACGATGTCCCCGCCGCTCACATTGAGCCTCAGTGTCTTCGCCATGAAAAATATGATTCATTGCAGATTGTGAATGCATATCGTACCAATCAATGCATCCAAGCAGTCTTTTGTGAGATTGCGCACACTGATATTGCGATGATGTTTACGTTTGGATATATTGTGCAGCTGTTTTTAGTCGTATAGGTTTGCAGGTTCTTGAAGTGGTTGATGGTTTTTGTTGTTTCCAGCCTGTTTGAGCTGCAGCGTCTCTGTCTTCACGTCTCACCCTCTGCTTCCTTTCATTCAGTAGGGAGGTTCTGTAGTTTTCTCAGCATCAAACTGAAAGCCCAGCGCTGCCCGTTTCCATGCATCCCCTTTCTGTCTGCTTCTTATTCGGTCGATTTCCTGACTCCTTTCTGATGCTCCTCCTGATGCTCTCGCTGTTACTCAGCCTGCTCCTCTGGACCATCAGACTAATGTCCACCGAGGGATCAATCACAGCTGCATTTGGACCTTTAGGTGTGACACACGTGTGAACAAAGGTGTGTGTGTAAAAATATTAACACATCACCTCATTCCCCTCCCTCTGCTGCTCGTTGATGGTGATTAGTAACAGATGTTGGCTCCAGATATAAAAATACGGATCCTGGAGTGCACGCCCACGCCGACGCTTTCAATGATGGATGTGATTTATGGGACTGAGACCTACGGGCTGCTGGAACAACATGGCATCGTACCTGAAGACAACATACAAAGCATGCACATGTGTGTAAGGCATACATACACATGGCAGATTTCTGGTTAACATGGCCGTCTTGTTTCAGCCTTGAGGTGAGATCTGATGTATAGATCCGGCAGTAAAAACACTCTGAGTGGAAACTGCACTTCTTCATCTTTAAGAGAAGATTCTGACCCGTCACTGCAGCCTTCTACACCTCTGGCCTGTTAACGCGTTGTTGGACTTAGCAGACATGCTAGACTCTCTCTGTAATGGCAAGAGGGAGGATCATTAATCCTGCAATCTTCTGAAAGCTAGAAAAGGGAACCAAATGGCCCCTAATGTGCTCATGTATGATGGGATTTAGCAGCAAAAAGATGTGAGGAGAATGCATTTTAACAGCAGATCACTGCTGATTGCTGCTCAGTGTTTTATGATGCTGTTACTTTGCTCAATGGTGCATCACCTCTTCAGATATCTTCTGCCATGGTGTAAATGAGAAACAATGGACTTGTCTGCATCTCTTTGCACAGCTGCTTCATGTTGTGGAGTCTAACTAAATCTTATATTTGTAGCTAAATATTTGGTACTAACTGAAGACATTAGGAGATTTTCTTTCTGTTTGTAGTCATACGGCAGCAGCCCCGGCCCAACAGCGAAGTACGAAGTCCAGAGCCATTTGCCTGCATAGAACTGGGATAACAGCTAAATGAATAAATCACAACAGTATTTCCTGTTCGACTGATGTCTTTGTGATAAACTCACATCATTCAGAGCATATCTAACAGGCTTTAGGACCCAGAAATAAGCATCTAAATTAACAATCCTCTCAGTCTCAACACTTCACTGTGCTCCTATAGTCCAATCTGCTGCTTCATTAGCATAATTGAATCAATTACTGACTGCACAACACAAAGTAATGCTGAACTATTCATGATTTGTAACTCATAAAAACCTGAAAAGTGCGGCATGCATTTATGTTCCAGGCCTCCAGAGTCAATATTATACCAGTACGTTGTTAAACCATTCTCATCAGTTTATTTATTTCTTTTGGCAGAATTTCTTCAAAATAATTATATAACTAAATAAATTATATATTATATAAATGCTCAAATCTCATTAATGTTTTATATATATATATTTCTGAAAACTTTCCAAAAGCTTGTATTACAGCACAAATGTGTTTATCCGCTCACACTGAGCCTGGTTCTGGTTCTGCTGGAGGTTTCTTCCTGTTAAAAGGGAGTTTTTCCTCTCCACTGTCGCTACATGCATGCTCAGTATGAGGGATTGCTGCAAAGTCAACGCCAGTGACTGTCCACTGTCTATAAATGCTCATCCAGGAGGAGTGAATGCTGCAAGTCACTGACTGGATGCAATCTGCTGGGTTTCCTTAGATAGAAAAACTTTTTATCCAATTTGAATAAATAACAGAATCTGACTGTTTGATAGTTAGGATTAATTGGAATGTATGAACCTGACTTGAAATCTGGATCATTCGATTGAATTGACTTTGGGAAGTGCCTTGAGACGACATGTGTTGTGACTTGGCGCTATAGAAATAAAACTAAAATGAATTGAATTTATTTTAGTCCTAATCACTGTTAGGGCCAGTTGAGGTCCCCGATTAAACCTAAAAAACTCTGGAGATCACTTTACAGTAGAAATGCTTTGACTCACTGAGGGATTATAAGAAAACAGAGAGTTATAACTACAAACATGGAAAAAACAAACATTTTACATATAAATAAAAATTATTGAAACTATGAACATAGTTTTAGAGATGGAGCAAATAAGTAAAGCAAATATATGGCGGATAGAAAGTTTATAATGTTGAGGAAAGGTCCACAGACTAACAGTCGTCAGATCAAACAGAAACTTCTCATTAATGGTCAATAAATGGATGTAGTTTGTCTGCAAAAATCAAGCAGTGACATTGCTACAGAATAAACTACAACACATTAACTGATCATTATGATACTTCAGTTTGATTTGTATTTTTGGTATTTAATTGGAAACCTGGTCAGAGAACAGAGCAACACACAGAGAAAGAGAACGAACTCTGAGTGGGTTCCAGTCTGCAGAGCCACAGAATAGCAGAGCTCATTACTCCACATCACATCGCTTTTGCAAATCCTCTCAGATTCTCCTGCTTTTTGCTTCATGCAGATAAAACCTCTGTGGTTTTGTTTGTTTTCATCCTCCCTCCTCTGAAAATCCATATGGTTTGTTTTCCTCCATCTGGGCTTTAAATGTTCATCAGCCGCATATTTTAAGTTCATTTTGTCTACGTCAGCAGAAAAAATGTGCCTACTTCATTGGTGATAAATCCTGAATCTCACCACACAGCAGATCATGTCATACTAATGGCTGGCTGGTGGCCACCCTGTTCACACAAAGTCATCAGCCTCAGTGATGACTTCAGCAATGCTGCTCGGCTAAACAGAACCTTTGCTGTGGAGCAACTGCACTTAACGCAATGAAGGGTGGAGCCACAGTCAGTGTGTTGGTGCATCCACTCTGAAAGACAGAGAACTGGTGCAAAGAATACATGTCTCTTATTACGACACCAGAACACACCATTCCCACCGTAAAACATGGTGGTGGCCATCTTCCCATCATGCTGTGGGAAGATGGATGGAGCTAAATCCAGGCCTATCCTGGAGGATATCCTGTTAGAGGACCTGACACTGGGGAGGAGGTTCACCTTCCAGCAGGACAACCACCCTGAACATCCAGCCTGAGATACAATGGATGGTTTAGATCAAAGCAGATTCATGGGTTAGAGTGGCCTAGTCCAAACCTAAATTCAACTGAGGATATGTGAGGACTGATGTTCACAGATGTTCTCCATCCAATCTGACTGAGCTTGAGCTTCTTCACCAGAAACTTATTAGTCTGTAGAAGTTCAAAGCTGGTGGAGACAAACCCTAAAGGACCTCCAGCTGGACCTGCAGACTGGAAAAGGCTCTACAAAGTACTGACTTAGGGGGCTGAATACAATTGCACACCACACTTTTCAGATTCTTATGTGGAAAATGAAAATTTGAAAATCATTTTCCATCCACTTCCCATTTCTGCAGTACTTGGTGTTGGTCCGTCACAGAAAAGCCCAAATAAAACATCTGAAGTTTTATGGTTTTAACCTGAATGTAAGAAAAAATTAAAGGGGGTGAAAAATACTATCTTCAATTAAATTATTATTTTGTCATCTTAGCAATAATAAATATGTAATAATAATAACGGTTATTTTGGGTTGAAAATAATGAAATCATCCTAACGACACCAGAACTAATTAAATGACTCTGTGTGGCCATATCATGTGTGTTAATGCTGGGCGTGATGAACCAGTGCTGTCTGTCTCTAATGAGCCATGTTAGGACAGAAATTATTTACATTTTCTATAGATCTCCCCAAAGTAATGATGTCCATCCATCATTGTTCAACGGCTCTTTAATGGATTTTCTCATTAGCTACAGTTACACATATGATGCATTAATCACTGACACAGAGACATGAACTACAAACAAAAGGAAGTTAAAAAGAGAAGAATGAGATAAAGACAACAGCACACAGTTCGACACTGACACATTTAAACCTTTAAACAGTTCAGTTAAGGTGACAGAACAACTGGGAAGAAGAATAAAGGAACCAGCAGTGAAATGGAAAAAATCTGCAGTGAGGAGGTTTTATGGATGGATGGTGTTCAGGTATGTGGGACCGGCTCGGTGGTGCAGAGGCCCAAAGATTCAAAGTCTGGGCAGGAAACAAAAATAAAGAAGTTGGAGGACGTGATAAGATTTCTGCTCCTGGCGTGGTGACATAAAGACCATCAAAGTCAGAAATGGAGACAGGAGGTTCATGAATTCACAGTGAATAAAGATTGTTTGGATGTTTGGTCCAATCACGGGACTGATTGGGATATTTAGTGAATATATTTATCTGCTGCCAGCCTTTACAGGAAATTATGCAATAATAGGCGACAACATCCTGATTTAACCTTAATTTGGTCCTAGAAGAGGTCAGATTAGTGAACAGTTCTCACCGTGTTCATGTCGCTCTCTCTGTGGACAGAAGAGTGGAACCAATGAGTGTAAGACCTTCAGTATAAAATGTTCTTTGCAGCTGCTAGTTCTGTTCTACTCCATCCAGAACCAATTAATGCTTTCTATCACTCCCCGCAGCAACAAATCTCTCCAGTAGGTGTGTGTCGTAACGTCAGAGCGCTGTCGTTGACGTTGAGGAGAGGAAAAAATAGAGTAAAGAAAAACTGATTTATAGGAGAGGAAGGAAGGAACATAGCTACTAGTTTAAAATGTATAAGAGGTATTAAACCTTGTTTTTTAGCTGTTCCATGGTAACCCACGCCTATAAATGACACTGTTCAGATATTATGATAAAAACACAGAGATGAAAGCTATGAAAATGAGCCTAATAACGTTTTTACTGTGGCTGATTGTATGTTTGCCAGGTTGGAAACCTTCGGCCTTGATTTTCTTACCGTAAAATACATGAGAATTCCTCCACTTACAGAAATGACGTGAAGTCCTGCCAGCTGGTATGAAAATGAAATGATCTCACATCATAAATCAGCTCTGAAAGGCAGATGTTGGTGCCTGTTAAATGGGAACATTTTACACGTTCAGGAATCTTAATTGATAAAATAAAAGCAGCAGTTTGCTCCACTATAAAAACAGCTTCCAGACGTTGGAGATAAGTTCTGTTTTAGGTTGGATTTTACCTTCATTAATAAACCTAATGATTAATGTCTGATTTACCTGGAAATGTAAAAGTCTTCCCATCCATCCATCAAACCAAAGTTTCTGTGCTCCATAACTGCTAAATTAATTTAAATAAACTGAGATAATTAGTTTTATTGCTTGAAAGAAAAACATCAGTTGAGACTGGAGCAAAAGCAGCTGATAAGCTGATAAGCTACATTATATTTATGAGCAGTAAATTAAATTAGTCTCATAATCTATCAGGAATCAGTCAGAAAAATGTATGATATTTATATCTAATTAAAGAAGCAGAGAGTTCATTTATGTTTATTTCTCAGGATTTATTTCAGATGCTGATTAAATCTTAGCTGGAAAAATCACCGGGAATCAAAGAATTCAGTTTATTTTACTCACGCTAAGGTCTACTCCTTAATGATTTAGATACACAAACAAACTCCACAGAACAAAGAAACTCAGCGTTTCAAAACTAATTAATGCATGCAGGTTGATGCATCTGGCTCCATGCAGCACGGCTTGATGAAGCTCTGGCTGAGAGGTCTGCATCGTACCTGCAGCAGCCTTTCTGGAAGGTGTTAAAGCCTCAACGCTGCAGTGAAAGATAAATCCGTCAGGTCTAAGCTTTTCCACATTCACTTGATGCAGATTGATAGTCCTGTACAGGGAGATGGACACACACACACATAGTTAATCATGTGTGTGACAGTCCAGAGGGGAGAAGGGAAAAATCTGGAATACCGGTTGGATACTTGGTCTGTGTGTGACTTGGCCCTGTGCCCTCTCCCCCCACAAGCCACACAGTAAGAGGTCCTACTCAGGATTATCCCCTCAAGTCCTGCGCGATCACACACACACACACACACATACACACACACCCTAACTAACCCTGCCAGTCCTCTGTGGGTTGTTAACCACACCGCCTGTCAGCCCTAAAACTTACCTCCACCTGTCAGAAGCTTCCTGTCCACCTTCTGTTCCTGTCAGATGTAACAGAGACCGTCTTCTGAGCATAGATGTCCCATTCATTCACCGTCTTCACCGCTCATTCTAGTAGGAGCTTCCTGATCTAATGCTTCTCTGCTGCTTTCATCATGTCTCTGCTGCTGCAGCTGGTCTGTCCACAAACCGCTGGACATGCAGTGAAACCAGTAATGCTTCATTAGTGTGATTAACCTGCTACTGTGGCAGTTACCCTGAATTACAGTTTCTGTCAACATTATTTGAACAAACAGCTGCTGCCAGGCTAGACATGGGTTGGGATATTTTTTGCCACATCAACACTAATTAGTGCAGAATTGCAAGAATGAAGTGCATTTAGCCCTCTTTACTCTGGTGCCCCTAAAAAAATTCCTGCCTTTGAAGCCAGATGAGGCCAAAACTGAACTTTGTGGCCTTACAGTGGTGGAAAACTTTGCTTTACTCTGAACACACCATCCCCACAGTGACACATGGTGGTGGCAGAATTATGCTGTGGGGATGCTTTTCTTCAGCAGGAACAGGGAAGCTGGTCAGATTACCTGTCAGAGGCTGCAGAAGACTTGAGACTGTGGTGGAGGTTCACCTTCCAGCAGGACAACCGCCTTAAACATACAACCAGAAATACAATGGGATATAAATCAAAGTAGATTCATGTGTTAGAATGGCCTAGTCAAAGTCCAGACCTAAATCCAACTGAGGCAGGACTAACGTCTGATTGAGCAAAAATTTTCAAACTCCTAAAATCCATGCATCATTTTCCTTCCACTTCCCAATCCTGAACCTGTCACACAAAATATCAATAAAATAGATTGTAGTTCGTGGCTGTAACATGGCAAGATGGGGAAAAGTTTAAAGTTCTGCAGGGTTCTGTACCAGGTTAGGTCCAGCTTCCATTGTGTTTGTCAGTAAATGTCTTTATGATCCTGCTTGGATTCACTAGAACCTCACAGTACATCTATCATGAAAAGTGTCCATATGGAAGTCAGTATTACTAGTGTGAGGATTTAATGTCACCCTACACCTTCCCCCAGTGTTGTCATCACATAAAGGTTCCTAACAGGAAAAATAGAAACGAAATGATTGGACCCGGCTGACAGTGTAATCAGTGGAGCATGACACAGGCTTTGATAGGATTACTTCCTGGGGTTTTATTCCAATCAGGACCCATTTTCTGCTGAAGTCTTAGTGTCTGATTTGATCAATAAAAGTCCTGCTCAGAGTTATGAGGTTTGAAGCAGTATAAAACAGAAAACAGAGACATGCAGAAAGACAGATGACATGGCACTGATGGACAGACCCGGAGGAACGGGGATTATTCTGATGAAATGCAGGTGTGTGTTTCTTTGTATGAGCATGGGATGCAGTGCTGTGGAAAAGGAATGGCCCCCTTGGTTAAACCACAGTTAAACTGGGATTAACATCAGTGTCCCAGGCCTGATTACTGCCAGACCTGCAGAATCAAGAAATCAAACAACCAGTCTGACAACAGGAAGTAGGCTAAAAGATCTCAAACAGCAGCACATCACACTCAGATGTGAAGAAATTCAAGAACAGATGAGAAACCAAGTCTCTGACCTCTATCTGTCTGGATAGATGATATCCACACATGGAGAGCACATGGAACACTGGAGAACCTTCCCAGGTTCTCATCAACTCATCCAGGAGGTCACTGAAGAACCAGAACAACATCTAAAGCTCTGCATCTCTCACTGCCTCAGTTAAGGTCAGAGGTCATGACTTAACAATAAGAAGGAGAGACTGGGCAGAAATGGCCTTTATGTGAGAGTTTTAAGGTCAGCACCACTGCTGACCCAAAAGAACACAAAGACCCTTCCTTTCTGGAAACATCTGGTGTAACACTAACAGCATTTCAGAAACAGAACGTCATAGCTACAGTTAGACGTGGTGGTGGAGGTGTGATGGTCTGGGCTGCTCTGCAGCTTTAGGACCTGGACAACTTGCTGTAACCATCAATGCTGCTATTAAGCTGAAAATCCTGAAGCTCACTTGGGTTGTGCAACAGCACAATGATCCAAAGCAAGGCCACCTTCCAATGACAAAAAAAAGAGAAAGTTGTGGAGTGGCCTAGTCAAAGTCGGACCTAATTTAGTCTGAGATGCTTCGGCCTGACCTTAAACAGGCCTTTTATGCTGGAAGGAATGTGGCTAAAGTCGAACAATTCTACAAAGCAGAGTGGGTCCAGATTCCTTCACAGTGACTTTAGTTATCACAAACAGCTGCTCCTGCCAGGGCTGGAATAACCAGTTATTAGGTCAAGGGGGTAAATACTTTTTCACCCAGGGTCAGGTTGGTATGGATAGATTTATTAATGAAATCCGAGCACAAATCTGTAAATTTTTTTCCCAGAATTGTTGCCAGATTTAATTTTCCCAGAATTCACGGGGTTATTTTAGGTGTCCTACCATTTTCATGCATAATAAACAGTGCACTGTTCCCCTTAAAATCCTTAAAACTATTCATGCTGAGTTCGCAGAGCTGTGGGCAGCCACTGGAGGAGGACGTGAGCCTTTCTGAGAGTCAAAGTCCGTCAGCGTTGGTGCAACAAGACGCTGACTTTTCGCTCCAGGGATGTTCCAGCTGATTTTACATCCTAGCTGCAGCTCAGACTCATCTCACTCAGACTGAATAACTCCTCTGTCCTCAGGAAAATACACCTAATATTTAGTGTAAAAATTACTGTTTTGTTACAGCTGCAACAAGACAAAGTTTCTCCTGACATGTTTTATTAAAATGACCTCTGATGACCTTTTGATGACAGGTGTAAGAAATTGTAATTTAGTCAACAGTTTGTTCCCAGGAAATGCTAAACTAAAACAGGTCAATGATCTTCATATATATGTAAAAACAGAATAATGAGTTCGTTCATTATCAGAAACGCCTTAAATTTAGGAAAAGTTCTCCTGAAAACTATTGAGACAAAGTTAACTTCAGACTTAAAACTATCCACAGCTGGAAGAGTGGAAACACATTAAGTTTTAGATAAATGCATCATGTCCGTGTAAGTGTGTGTGTGTGTGTGTGTGTGTGTGTGTAAAGGTGGGGCTGTGTGTGTGTGTGTGTGTTCTCATTCATCCCTTTGCAAAGCTGTTTGTCAGTGTGAGAACATCTGGAGATGTTTCACCACCTCTTTCACCTCTGTCCCTTCACTCTTGTTAGTAATTTATTTTATTAGAAAATAACATTTCTCTACTTCCTGTTTCCCTTTAGCCACCGGCTATCATTTATGCTAATAAATGTCAGCATGATTAATCGCTGCAGCTGACTTGAAGGTGTGTGGCAGAACAATCTGAGAGCATTCATCTGCTCGCAGTGGCGTTCAGTATCCACACATCTTTCACCAATGAAAAGCTGACACTGGGATTGGATGGATAACATCTGAGATAATCAGTTTTCAAGTAATTCCAAAGATTCTCAGTAGGACTACGGTCTGGACTTTGACTAGGCCATTCTAACACATGAATATGCTTTGATCTAAAACATTAACTCTGTATCTTGCTGTATGTTTAGGGTGGTTGTCCTGCTGTAAGGTGAACCTCCACTCCAGTCTCAGGTTTTCTTCCAGGATCGTCCTGGATTTAGCTCCATCCATCTTCCCACAGCATGATGCTGCCACCACCATGTGTCACTGTGGGGATGGTGTGTTCAGGGTGAGGTGCAGTGGGGGGTTTTCTCCTGGCCATACATTCAGAGCACCTTCTTCCACACGTTTTCTGTCTCCTACATTGCTTGCAGGACATTGAAGTTTGTGATTGTGACTTGATAAAAAGTTAGAACATCCGAGGATATGAGGTGTAAGTAAAAACTTTCCCATCACTGCATTAAAACCAGTAATTTTTATTATTCTTCTGAAAAAATGAGCTACCATTGAGTTCACTTCCTCCATGTTCTGCTCTACGCTCCTGCTGTTTTTCTGCTTGATCAACACAAACTGGTGCTGTCGGTTCATCCTGCATTCATGTAAATTCATAAAAATAAAAGCAGAGTGCTGAGGACTGCTTGAGGGAGAAAGCTGTAGTTGCATTATATGGATTTGTCCACCGGGTGACGCTGTGCTGCAGTGTTTCCACGCCCTGTGATGCGGGGCCTACAGGTGGATAATACGGCAGGAAGGGTGTGCTCAGATGGTTCTTCCTCTCGGTTCTGCAGGTCTTCAGTCGGCGGCAGGTTTCTGCCGATGCAGCACCCACTCACTGGGTGTTTAGAGAGATCCAGGTTGTCGATTGTGGCTGAAACTCTGAAACCGAAGACTGAACATGCAGAAGCTTTAGTGTTGGTCTGCTCTGTAAGCCCCATAACTGTCTCTGTTTCTGCCTGTCTCAGTTTGTCTCACTTTGGACAGTTTAGTCCTGGTTAATTCCCTGTCATGTAATATGTAACCCAGTTATCCAAGCACCTAATCCCAGTAAGCCATAAAGATAGTCTCTTTCCTTCCTTTATTTCCATCCCAACAGGTTTCTGTTCAGGGGTGGAAAACATATAAAACATATAAACAATATGGGTCAATTTACTAGACAACCCACAAGCCACAGTAGAGGGTTTGCAGTTTTAATTGCAGATATCTCTACAACTGACCTGTTGGGGGCAGCACTGTGCCTGAGCTGCAGTTGGACACCCCAGTCCTCTAGAGCAGGGGTGTCCAACTCCAGTCCATTGTTGTTTGTCCTGCTAGCAGTTGCTGTCACCATGTGACTTTACCAGCTCCACTTGTGTGCTTTTATTTTGATAGTCTTGTTTTATCTTTGTGTGAGACTTGTATTTTGAAGTCATAAAGTAAGTAATCCTCGAACTGTTGCCATGTTGTTAGTGACCGAGCCTTTTAGCTGATAACGAGGTCAAACATGGAGTTTCCTAATGGCATCGAACTAAAGGGCTGTTCCACAGTTTTAATGAGTCCTGACGGCATTTGATCGTCTGTAATAAATTAATCCAACCTGAACAGGAGCTTTCTGCACTGAACAGAGTCTTTATTTGTGATTTGTGAAATCCTGACTCTGGAATCCTGTTAAAATTTCATCCCAGTCTGGTGAACCCAGTAAGATGTCATCTCGTCTCTGAGCTGGACATGTTGTTACAAAATAACTTATGTTGTTACATAAGTTATTTTTGATTGTATGTCAGAAAAGTTGACTGGGCCAAATGTGATTAGGAATAACAATCAATGGAAATATGGTTTAATATAAAATCTTACATATTTTACAATAGAATAAAATCATAAGGAAGGTTATTAGCACTTTATTATTATTTATTTCTATAATTAATGACAATTATTGAATTATTGACTGATATGCAAAGGTTCAGGCGTAAGAACGGGGTTGTTTGCAAGTATAAAATGGAATAAGGAAGGAATAAAATGGAACAAAATGTTCCGAATCGACCCAGAGTTGTTGGCTGCATGCTGCTGCATGCATCAGTCAGTGAGAGAATGCTTGGTACCAATGGTAATTCCTTTTACATAACTAGATCACCACAATGAAACATGTTGGTGGCAGCATCATGGTCGGGGGTTTCTGGGTAATGGGATTTTATTTGGGCTGCCAAAGAATATTAAAGTTTTGGGCTGGCCGAACCAGCGCCTGCTGTGGTCTGCATCTGCAAGGACGTGTGGTGCGGATAGATAGCCATAACTTTTCCCATAAACAAATTTACTTTGATAGTTTCTTTGTTAACCTGACACAGAAGCACCGTAAGTGTTTATCAGGTTTTAAGTGTTTTGCAGGATTTTGAATTTCCTCGACAAAAATCAATCTTTTTGTTCCCATGTTCTGATGGTGTCTGTTAGTATGGTCCTCTTATTGGACCAATAAAACTCTGGCAGGAACAGTTGTCCAGATGAGACCGAGGAGACAAGGATGAACAGATGGACACACAGGTCTGCATGGCCACCACACACCACCTCAAAATAATATATGAAGGGACAGAGCTGAGCAGAACCACTGGATTTAGTGTGGATTTCTGTAATCTGGACGGGATTCAGAACTAAATGAAGTTTGGCAACGGCTGAGAAAAAAAACGCTGATTTTTATTCATAGCTTTTATGTGTTTTAACATATTTTATTTGACAGTAAAAATTATAGCCGTCTAATTTTTTTTATTTGGTTCTATCATTGCTGATTCTCTTGTTTTCCTAAAATCACTTAATCTTTTTACAGTTTTATCTGAACATTTCTGATGCTCTTTACTAGGTTAGGATGGATGAATCAAAACATTAACATTTAGTCATTAGCAGGAAGCTTTCATGCAATGTGCAGATCTTAGCTGCAGAGTCCAGTTAAAGCAACGGGAAGCCTTGTCTGCACCGTTCTTCTGTTAATTTGCTGCTTTGAGATGTTCCTGCATGGTTCCCCGGTGGAATAAAAACACTCAATATTACACTGAATCTAAGGAGAGCTGAATATAAATCCTGTTTCTTGTCCAGGAACATAATAACCGGACATTAGCAGCTAAGTGAAGCGTGCTCTCTGTCATGGTTTAAATCTCCTCAGGTTATTACTGTGTAAAAGAAACAGAGAATTAAATCTGAAGAAGTGAAGCAAAGCTGATGGTGCCTTAAACTGCACATGATTTAGTGACTAGATGCCATATTTGCACATATTGATGTTTACCATGTTGTAGAGCAAATAAAGGAAATCTTTATTTGGTCTACAACACTTTGCAGCTTTTTAATTGCAGTATTTCTTCAGAACTTTTTTAGGTCTCTTTTTTTCTTCATATTTGCAACAACCTTATTTAGGCTGGAAAAAAGGCATTTTTTTCAATTTGTAAAAGATGATTAATTGGATGATGAATAATATTCTGCAAATCATAGAAATGCAGTAAAATCTTTCATCTGAAAGAGGAACGCAGAAAGGGGTGCTGGTGTTCATGTAGTACCCGTCCTGGGTTTCAAATAAAAAGAAAGGAAGAACCTGAGAACCAAGTCTGAGCCGGACCGGAGGAAAGAGCCCCTTCGCCAGGAGCTTGAGGCGGCTTCATGACCACCAGCAACCAATGAGATGGTTGTTTGAAGCTCCTGAGTTACATTTGAATGAATAAATAAGTCAGCTTAGTCCCAGGATAAAATGCGCTTTCTAGATCTTTTCTTCCTGCTGTTTGGTCTGATACCAGAAGGTTTAAGAAGGTCCGATTCCAGCTGCTGTTGTTCCAACAAATCCATAAACACTATTCACGTCTCGGTTATTAAACTCTTAGTATCATCAGCCAGCACCAACAAACCTGCTCAGTGCTTTGTGTTTTTTCCTTGTACCAGTTAGATGCCAGGCGGGTCTCTGACTGGTTTGTTTCTAGGTAATTCATTCTGGGTATGCAAGCTGGATGGAAAGTAGCTGATTCAATCAAGAGTCAGAAGTTCTGTACTGGGAGTACTGGGAATTGTTACAGTGGTTTGATAGGCTGACGCTGCTTCAAGCATGTTTCCTTCTTAGAGACAGAGTGGCATTAGGTTCAGTGCCCTGCGGTGTCCCTGAAGGCCACAGCTGAGGTCGTTCACTACATGTCTGAAGCCCAAACATCATGGAGTCATTGTGGGTCACCTATATAGGTCTTCTGTGGTACCTGGCACCAACATGTTAGCAGCAGTTCCTTTAAGTACTGGAAATTTTGAGGTGGGACCTCCCTTGGTTGGACTTGTTTGTCCAGCACATCCCACAGATACTCGTTTGGATTGAGTTCTGGTGAATTTGGAGGCCACACCTCAAAAAGGTGTTTGTGTTCCTCAAACGTCTCCTGAAGTGTGGCAAGGAGCTTCATCCTGCTGGAAGAGGCCACAGATCTGTTCAATGTGTATCTGTTTGAGTTTCTGGCCAGCATGATTCCAATACACTGTAAATAATCCGACGCTTTAAACATGCATGAGCAGCAAAATGTGATTTGATGCAATTAGATTCGTCATCCACCACCTTTCAACAGAATGCCATACGACAGACTAGTGATGCTGTGGGACTGAATAAGCATGATCATGATTATTGTTGTTTTTTCAACACAATGAGAGTTCTGCCATCCACCAGACATGCTAATCAGCCTGAGCTGGAAGTAGATCATTATTATGAATATTAAACATTAACATTTCACAGAGATGTCTTCAGATCTGGTGCAAAAACTAGTTTTACTTTTAAAACATAAACAGTTCTGACAGTAATTTAGCCTGACTGTGGTAAGAATCCAGTATGAATGCACACTGTTCAGCAATAGGTTATTTTCCAGGAATATAAGTAGGTCCACACGATGAAGCTAAGCTGAATTTAAAAAGCTCTTCCTGAGCTGTAGGAGTCGCTGCTGAGAAAAATAATCCTGCTTCAGAAGAAGAAGCTGTGCTGGAGTGGATCTTAAACATAAAGCTGCCATCACACTCTCCCCTTATGTTGTGTGTCTAAAAACACTGTGTTGGTGCCCAAAAGTGAAGAAACATCTAGGCCATTACATCTCTGAGGAGTGTATGTTGCTTCTGAGGCTCACTTGGTTTGTGTGTAAAATTAACTGTTTTCTACTGCGTCAGGACCCGGTCCAAATGTTATGAACTTGCATTTTCATGCAAATGTTATATTTAGCCAGTTGGACAGACTCTCAGGGCAGCAGATGTCCACACGGACACAGATGACATTACCCAGAATGCTAAAGGTCACAGAGTGATGGAAGCTCAGAGGAAGAGAGGATCTATGGGTTCTTTGCATGTTGCAGTGTGCATGAGTGTAGCCATTTTAACTAAACAGACAGACGTACAAACATGTCTGAAATCTCTCTTGGATTTGGTTTCCTACCTTGGAGATAGTTCCTGATTTCAAGGGCTGGTGCCCTGCATGTTTTAGATGTTGTCCCGAATGCACACACCTGAATTTAATGTGTGGGACATTAACAGGCTTTAGCAGAGCGAGGTGCCATCTAAAACCTGCAGGGTTCTGGGCCTAGAGGTCTGGGACTGGACATGCCTGAAACCAGCGGCTGGGTTTCTGTATTTCATCTCTGTGATGGTGCTTTCATCGTTTTATAGTTTCTTTTTAGAATTAGGACTTTCAAATATTGTTGTTCTCTTCAAGCATTTGATATCCAAGTCAGACGTTTGAATTGCTGGTGATGTCCCAACTTTCATGTCTGACTTGGTCCCTTTTCAGCCTTTCTTCCAGTGTTGCACCTTTTCCCTTTAAATGTTGTTTCCACAAGGCGATGCATGTTTTCTTCACGATATAGTTTTTCCTCTTTCTTCTCATGCCTTCATCATGACTGAACAGGTTTTCCTGCTTTTCTTCCTCTAAATTCTCCCTCGCTCCGCTCTCTATGTCTGTGTCACCACCTCTTTTAATGGGTGTCACCTGCTAGAGTAATGGCCAGGGCTCAAAGTGCCATAGCAGTAATGTAACACTGTCACACACATACATACACACACACACGGACACACACACAGTGATGGATTACTCCAGGGACTGTTGCAGAAATGCTGTATGTTGGGCGGCTGTGCAGGGATACGCCAGCAGTAAGTTAGAGCATGGTAGTGTGTGTGTGTGTATGTGTGTGTGTTCCTGTCTTGGCATCACAGTGAGAACCATTTTCCCGATTTCACCATCAAATTGAGGACCGTTGGTACCAAAGTGAGGACATTTTGCTGGTCCTCACGACCTATTTTGCTAACGGTTAGGTTTAGGACTAAGCTATGAATTGAGTTTAGGTTAAGGTTAGGGTTAGGCATGCACTGGTAATGGTTAGGGTTAGGGTTATTGTCAGGGTTAGGGCACAGAAAGGGTTGAAAATGACTGAAAATCAGTGGAAGTCAATGGGAGTCAACACATGGTCCTCACTACACATAGCAAAACAAGAGTGTGTGTGCGTGTGTGTGTGTGTGTGTGTGTGTGTGTGTGTCAGTGACCACCTGGGAGACCAGACAGCTTTCACTCAGGTCAATCTGCTTGGAACTGGTTTCCCAGACAAGTTAGATCCCAGTTAGATCCCAGTTGGTGGTTAAAGTGAGGCTTAAGTTGATTTAGGGTAGTTTCAGTAATAAATCACTGAAGTAGAAATATGCACCATAGTAATAAGGAAGAAATTTGTGTCTAACCTTTAACATCTGATGTGATTTATTAATGACTGATTCTTGCAGTTAGTTAAAGTTTTGATCGTTGATCTGAGCCCTAAAGAACCAGATCAAAACATCAGTGCAGTAAATTATGTAGGTTAACAAGTTAAACTGTGTGCACATTAAGCCTATAATAGGAATAGTTCTGTATCATCAGAACCAGTTCTATAGATGAATCCTGGTGGACCTGTTGGCTCAATCCTCACTTCTTGACCCAAGTTTACAGTAACGGTCATAAAGTTTTGCTCTGAGAGTGATCGTATGAACTAAGTCATAATAAGCTCATGTTGGCTGTGGTTTAACAAGCTTATTGAGGACAGAGCAGCTGATCCTCAAATACTTGCTGTCATCATCTCTTTGAGTCAAACCAGCTTGATCATCAAATCATTCAGAGCTTCAAGTAGAGAGCAGGATGTCCAGGAAAGTTCAGCAAGTGTCTGGTCCATCCCCTAAAGAAGATTCCTGGATGGGTTTGCCTCTTTCTACCCAACAACACTCCCAGGAATAGAGTGAAAAAATCTAATATAAATGCTTTTCTAACCCACAGCTTCCACAGAGAGACTGGGTGTAAAACCACCTGGACATCAAGCTACCAGTTAAAGGTTAACATTCGGCCCAGTTTATTTCAGACTGCCAGTTACAGTTCAAAACTAGGAGACTTGTTGTGACTCAACAGACAGAAAAAAATTCTCAAGCTATTAACATTCAGAATATGACAACGAAGGAAAAAGATGTAGGTGGTCCCAAACACAGATGAAAACCTACGACGGCTTCGGGTCATAAACGCTGTGCCCTTGCACAGCTTCGACTTGAAAGCATTGGCACATCGGAGCAGAAATGTTTAATGTTCCCTTTCAGCACCTGGTTAGGAAACATCAGAGACCAGGAACGATTTCAGAAAGGGAAAAGGGTGGAAAGTGTCTGCTGAGGAGCATTTGGTGTGCCCATAAGATGCCCATGTAGCATGAAGGTTTTATGATCCAGACACATCTTTGGAATTTGTTTCTCCTCCAGAGTTTGGCAAGACCCCAGTCAGTCACACATGAAACCCACCAACAGGGCTGCAGGGTCCAGACTCCTTCTCCTTCATGCACATGTTTCTGGATATGTGCATATGTGTGTGTGTGTGTGTGTGTGTGTGTCAGTCTGATGCCAAAATGTTTTTGACATTGACAGACAGTTGATGATGATGGATGAGCTGCAGAAAGTGGACAGTAGAAAATCAGATGGGGCTGGTTGAGTGTGTGTGTATGCGTGCGTGTGGACTGACGGACAGTTCAGGCTTCCTAACACTGACATGAAGAGATGATTGGACCATATGTGTGCCATAGATTTCTCTCTCTGATCTGTATCCAAGCCACTGCAGCATTTGACACAAAACAGACGGACTCTGAGCTCTACTGAGCTTTAGAGGTTTCCAAATGCCTCTCATCACCACCATCAGCTGTTCCACCGTTTCTGCTCTTCTTCTCTGTTTATGTGATGTCTTTAAACCATGATCCCGGCTAGTCAGAGTCATGCATTTGAGCGATGTTTGGTCTTCTAGCCTGATTTCCTACCAGCCTTCCATCAACCATCAGTGGGTCGTGGGGAGCGTTGGTCCCTATCTCCAGCGGTCGCTTAGTGGGAGGCGGGGTACACCCTGGACAGTTCAGCAGTCCATCGCAGCCTGATTGAAAAGAAAAAAACTGAAATCATGAAAGACTGTGTGATAGATGAGTAAATGAGAACTATACTGGAATATGCACTATGTTGTGTTGTGCCGGCGTGGCCCCAAATAATCTGGAGCCTACTGGGTCCTGGATGCAGATGTTGCAGGTAGCTGCATACCAGGCAGAAGAAATGTTTTGGTTTTCTTTAAGGGTGCTCATGTTGAGTCACATGATTATGTTTCATATCCTCAGTTAGAAACATTTAGGGACTGATTTTAATGTCTTTACGTGTTGTCTATCAGATATATTTGACCATAAAGTTATCATCAGATACAGAAAATATGTAAAGAGTATTTATTCACATTTTATTACATCACAGTGTCAAACTCCAGAATGTTTTTTCTTTTATCAGACAAGGCATTAATCAGAGAAGCAGCCAAAAGGCTCATGGTAACTCTGGAGGAGCTGCAGAGATGTACAGCTCAGGTTAGGTTAGATCTACTCAAAACCAAAGCCAGACATACAATGGGATGGTGTAGATCAAAACATATTTATGTGTTGGAATGGCCTAGTCAAAGTCCAGAACTAAATCCGATTGGGAACCCGTGGGATGACAGATGTTCTCCATCCAGTCTGACTGAGTTTGAGCTTTTTAACAAAGAAACAAATTCTGTAGATGATCAAAGCTGGTGGAGACAAACCCGAGAGGACCTGCAGCCAGAGGAGGTTCTACTGAGTTCTGACTCAGGGGGCAGAACACAAATGCACACCAGACTGTTGTTGTTAAAGTTTGTGTTCAGAATGTGACTAAACATGGAAATGTTCAGTGGGGTTTGAATACTTTTTTCAGGGCTCTGTAAACCTGGTGCTGCCTCATAGGGAACAGAGTTCATGCGTACCTCACCAGTAACCTTTTGACCCTGCAAGCGGTGTGAAGCACAAACAGATGGTGACTGTGAACGGACCTTTTTCATCTTCAGATTCCCTGATTGCTCTGAACAACTGAAGTTTTAAAATTATAGTAACTGCATGGCTGCAGGGTAAATCACAGTAAACAATCTTCCCCTCATCAAATGCAGGTCAAAGGTTAACTGCCTTTCTCATTTGCCAGTCCAGCATGAAATAAATCAGTGCACTCTTGCTTCAGGTGGGGAAAATAACGACAGTTAGAGCTGGAAATCTCACCTGCAACCCAAGATGTATTACTACCTGCAGTCCCATGGAAGGGCTGTGCACAGATCCTTTTGTCTGCAGTAGATCCTTTAGTTACAAGCCAACTTTGATCCTCTGACAGATGAGTTTTTATATGTATCGTGCTGTGAATCCATGTCTATTGTACAGTTGTTAAAACAAAAGATTATTACTTGAATTTCAGTGGGTGAGTGACAGGAAACATGCATTACCGCACTGTTCTACACCCAACCCCCCTTCATTCACTTAGATTATTGAACAGGGCGATGCAAGAATATTACAACCAACAACATTGATATTCCCTTAGTCTGCAAGGAGAAGATGCATTCAGGAATCAGTAACTTTGTCTGGATTTGTAAAACCTGTTTACAGAAAGATAGTTTAACTCTGACAGGAACAAACAGGACATCAGATCCAGCAGATCCCAGTTTGACCCATTCCTCCTGACAGTTCCATTAACACTGCTGCAAACGCATGCAGCTGAAAAGTCCAATGACTTTTATGAAAAACTTAGTATGGAAAATTACATGTCAATTATACCAATAACCGACCCGTGTTTAAGTATTCACACCCTCTGAACACATTTTATCCCATCACGACCACCAAGCTCAGTGTGCTTTACTGGGATTTATGTGACAGACCAGCATAAAGTGATGCATAAGCAGATAGAATAGTTTCTTACACATAATAACCAGAATATTGGGTCATTTATTAGTGTTCAGCCCGCCCTGAGTCAGCACTCTGTAGAACCACCTCCGGCTGAAGGCCCAGCTTCAGTCTCAGATATTCTGCAGCCACTAACAGATTTTCTTCCAGGATTCTCCTGGATGTAGCTCCATCCATCTGCTCATCAACTCTGACCAGCTTCCTTGTCCCTGCTGAATAAAAGCCTCCCCACAGCAGGATTCTGCCACCACCATGTTTCCCAGTGGGGACGCTGACCAGGTGTGATATGTTTCTCCACACGTAATGTTTTACATGTGGGCCAGGGTGTTCAGTATGGTCTCCTCTGTCCAGAGCATCTTCTTCCACATGTTTGCTGTGTCTCCTACGTGGTTTGTGGTAAGCTGCAAGCAGGACTTTTCTGGCTTCCTTCTTGCTTCTTACCCATAAAGGTCAGATTTGTGGAGTGCACAACTAAAAGTTGTCCAGTGGAAAGATTGTCCCACCTGAGCTGTGGATCTCTACAGCTCATCCAGAGTTACCATGGGCCTCTTGGCTGCTTCTCTAATTATTGTTCTCCTTGCCCAGCCTGTCAGTTTAGGTGGACGTCCATGTCCTGGTAGGTCAGTAGGTGGTCCATCCTCTCTCCATGTTCAGATGATGGATTGAACAGAACTCTGAGAGATGTTCAAAGCTTGGAATATTGTTGTAGAACCTAACCCTTCTTTAAACTTCTCCACACTGTCCTCCCTGACCTGTCTGCTGTGTTCCTTGATCTCCATGATGCTGGTTGTTCTCTAATGTTCTCTGAAGAACCTCTGAGGCCAAAGTAAAGAGGGCCTGTCCAGCTTTACAAGCTGCTTAATTTATTAAAGAAATTGAAAACCATGTCAGTTTGTAACTTTCCTGTCCAACCATGCAGGTCTTTGTCAGGGTTAAAACTTTTACCTGCTCTGACCGTCCCTGGCCTAAAAGTCTGCAGAACCCTTTGTGGTTTTTTCTTTGAAATAAAAAATTCCCCACCCGTTAGTAGCGCAATGCAGAACATCCCCCGGGGTATTTTGTTTACGGGGAAAAAAGCAGCTGGAAACATTAGGAGTGTTTTTATCTGTGGAGATCATCATGGAGCCACTGGATGTCAACTGTTACCCACATGACGCTGAAAGCCTTGCAGCTCCAGCCTGTCACACCAGCACTTTGACCTTCACACAGGAAAATCTCCTGCATCAACTAACTCTGTGCACAGGTTTCCCTCTTTGTTTTCCTACTCGTTTTCTTTAGCTTTCTTTTCCTTCGTCTTCCTTGGGGATTGGTACGAAAAAACTTGTTTAGAAACCAAAAGTTTTAAGGGGGTTGGAAAAAAACTAAAAACCCCGTCTTTTAGTGTGGGAGGTTTCAGGAAAGGACCGTGGTAGGACTTTTGATTGACATTGCCCCATTAAGAGCAAGTGTGCCGGGTTTAAATTTCAGGGGGTAAAGCACAGTTTTTTTCAAAAAATTAAAAGCACACAAATTAGGGGACATCCAGAGTTCAAAAGGACAAATTGGTTGGGGGCACGTTTTTCTCGCATCTTTTCCCAGACAGCAAGTTCTTTTGAGTATCAAACCACGGGATCCGGGTTGTCGCCTTTCCACCAAAAACAACCACCTCCAACGAAAATTAACTGTAGGGGAAGAGGAAGCTTCCCAAAGGATTTCGGGGCTAACCCGGGTTTTATTTCCAAAAACATAAAAAACCTGGCGCCCAAATCACGGCGAATTTTAAAAGTCACCTCAACTCTCCTTTTTTCCACCAGATTGTCCCCGGGACCCCCAAAGGGGCATTATAACGGCCCGGGGGCTAAGCCAAAACCTTTGGTCATCTGCCAATGCCCAAGTCGGTTTTCAATAGTGCAAGGAGCGCAAATCTTGGGCTGTGGGCAATGTTAAAATGTATTGTTCTCTGATGAAATCCACCTTTACTTTTTTTCCCCCCAAATCCGGGGGGATTTTAACGGTGTGGAGAAGGGCCCCAAAAAAGCGTACCCCCCAAAACGTTGCATGCCAGAGTGAAGCGTGGGGGGGGAAATCGTGGGGTTTTGGGGGCCCCCCCTATCATGGGAAATTTCCCTTTGGCCCAATATTTTTGGGGGCTTAAATGGGGGGGGCCCTGTCAAGGACCCAAAAACCATTCTTGAGGCCCATGTGCATCAAGGTTCAAACATTGAAATCCTGAAGGCGGTGCCGGTTTTATCGGGAATGAAAATTTCACCTACCACAAAGCCGGTGAAAGTTTTGGTTTGATGAACATGAAAGTAAAATTTGAACTTTCTCCCTTTGGGCCCTCCCCCCCCACAGTCCCCAGATCAAAAATATTATTAAAGCCACTTTGGGGTTTTTTTTGGAGGAGCGGTCGGGAAAACCGTTTTCCTCCACCAAAACCCACGAATTTCCTGGCCACTACCCTTTGCAAGAAGAAGGTTTAAAAAATCCCTCTGCCCCACTGTGCGGGACTTTTTATTTTTGGGTATTCCCAAGACGAATTGCGCTGTTTTGGGCCGAAAAAGGGAGGCCCTACCCATACTAAAAAATTAAATTGGGGGTCAAAAAAACCAGGTGTTTCAGTTTCATTGTCCAACCCCTGTATGTGAATCTACACAAGCCTTGTGGGGTCCTGCTGAGGTGTCAGAACCAACACAGAACACATAGAAACCTGACCTTCACCGCAGCTCTGCACCATGTGTCTCACAGGTGTCTCTCGTACTGTGCCCGCACATCAAGGAGGCTACATGGAGCAGCACGACCAAAACTATCAGAACCCAATAGATGAAATCATTGTTTGTGCATTAAAATTATTTAAGCTTCAACCTACTAATGAAGGTCTGCTCCAGTGAGAGCATCACTAATATAAACACTAATAATGCTGCGATAGCCATCATTATAATTACCAGATTAGGAATTTAACTGATCTTCAACTCTGACCAGTAGGTACAACACAGCGGTCACTTATACAAGAAGAGACTGATGCATGTAAATGTACTGATGCAAGGCAAACATGTCATGAATGAGGAAAAAACATGCAACTTTCCAGTGATTTTATTCCCTAACCTTTCCTGTGTTTGACCCTCTGATCAAAGGGAAATTCGCTGTTCTACTGAGAAAGAATTAGGATTTTTATAAACCATTCAAACCTGCAGTTTACTGTTTATTGTTGGATTGAGACAGAAACTTAGAAGCTTGTTCCTTTTCATACATGCCTGAATCAAGGGTGAAACTGGATAGTAAAATAAATCCTGAGTGCTTCAGTTATTTAACGACTGCATGCTGTTAGGTGGTCACATGTTGTTCGGGGGCAGGTTTTAAGGTTGCACAAATGTTTCTGTTTCTTTAGGAAATTACAAGCAAAAGAAAAGCTAATAAAAAAAAAACAAATGTTCTGAGTTTGGGACGGTATCAAACAAGATCCAAACCTAACCCTAACTGGACAGTCTTTATAGTATGTGGTTGGTGTCAATGTCACCACCTACTGGCCTGGAATGAGCTTGACACTGTTCTGTTCTCAACAGACAGGTTTTCCCATTTTCCAATAAAAAATTAAAAATGTTTCTGGAAGGACGAAGTCGAGGCCCGAGTTTAAAGGCTTGAGCTGACTAATGATTCAGTTGATTCTTCATAGAGCGTTGAACTCTTCTGCTCCTGCTGAGGTATGTCTCTGTAACCATGTGTGCACCATAAAGGTGTCAGGTCCAATAAAATGCACAGGAACCTTGGTTCTGCCACTCCATCAGAAATCACTGAGCGGGCCCTTTAACTTGTCTCATCTTTTAGATGCCTTTCAAGATCATTTTTAGGTATTTTTGGTGAGCAGCTGTTCTTTAGTCCAACCAAAAGTCTTCTTTGGACACATTCAGGACACAAAGACAGGGACACACACAATCCTGGTGCTGATAGTCAGCTGTAACAAGCTGGTAAACGGTGAAAACGGATCAAATTAGGAACAACAAAAGCCTTGAAGGATGATCCCAAACAGAGAGAACAGCAAAGAGGATTCAGGATTAAACTAGTGGTTTAACACCAACCAGCACGGCTTCACATCTGACTCCTGAAAATCTATCATTAAACCTCTAATCACTGATCTGTGTTTTGGTAAAGTGCAGGAACAGACTGAAGGAAGAAAAGGCGGTGAGGCCATATTAAAAAATCATAAAGATGTGGTGAGATCCTGGATATGTAGCATTCCTGTTCCTTATTTATTTATAAGCACCAGCTTCCTCCGAGCCCCCCCCCCCCCCCACCCAAAACCCGACTCAGCAGGGTCCTAAACGAGAAGCAGATTTCCAGGAGGTGCTGGATATTTTCCTGCGCCCTGAAGGAAAAATTGGATCAAGAATGAGATTTTCTGGTTTTGAGGTTTCAGAGAAAAGAAAATCATACATGGTTGTTTTTTTCCTTCCTTTGTTTAAGCTGAGGTCATCTGACAAGGAGGGGGTTTCTTCTCCCTCCATGAAGGTTTCCTTTGTCAGGGTTTGGATTTCCTCACTGATCTTCTGATTCTATGTCTTTACAGGGAAAGTAAGGATGTGGACCCATGTGGTCTGTATGTTGCATCTGATCATGCATGGTTTCCTTCGTATCGCTGAGATTAAATAGCTATTTTTTCTTTTGCTCATTTTGTTTAAGGCTAAATTTGACATTTAAATTATGGGCCAAACATACAAAAATAAATCCATCCATTGTCGGTTCCTGGTTATCCTTTCAGGACTGCGGGGGGTAGAAATACGCGTGTGTGTGTGTGTGTGTGTGTAAACCTAACCATTGTTTGTGTGGATTGATCCACACAATTGTATAAAACATGTGCGCGCACACACACACACACACACACACACACACTCCCTCTGTATGTCAGTTTGGAAGTGTGTGTGAGGTTACGGGAACCGTCCTGCTTCGTGGTGCTGTTAGTGTCTCATTAGGGGACGACTGCCAGACTTGTTAAATATGACTTCAAGAATAAGGAACCTTTAAAAAAGTGAATTTTGGACGATCCTTCACAACACGTTCTCTCCAGTTGAAATGATACTTTCCTCTGAGGCCACAACTCCAGCAGGACAGCTGAGTCACTGAAACCACCTTTTATTACAGGTCAGAGGAGGGTTGAAGAAGAGTTTTCCAGTGGTTGATACCGCTGCTGATCAGAAGATACACTTTCCATGTTGTCATTCAGCAGACCAGGTGCTGGTCATGCATGGAGAAGCACTGATCAGAATGTTCTGGCCAGTTACAGATCCGAGTTAGATTCTGACTTCCCATCCTTTCTTTTCCTCCCCCCTCCTTCCTGACTTCATCAGTCTTTTTGAGCTCCTCCTCTTCTTCCTCTTCGTCCCCCTGGAGCTCTGGGCCCCACCTCTTTGTTTTTACATGCAGCTCACCTATAAAATAAATCAATCCCACCTCATAGCGAGGTGATGCCTGAGGTCACCAGGCTTACCTGGGCCTCCTGGCACGTGTCTGTCAGTGAGCGGGCCGAACTCAGCGCCGCGTCGCTTGCAGCACTGGGACTCCTACGAGCGGTTCAGTAGTTTGTCACTGCAGCATTTTAGCTCTGTCTGTCTAACGCAGAGCCGGTCCACTTAACCCTCCCAACCTCTCCGTAAGTGACACTGAGTGTTTAATCGGCCCCACAGGGTATGGGCTGTTAAAAAAGGAGAGAGGTATATGTGCAGGGCAGGGAAATCAATTTCCCACCAGAAAAAGCGGGTAAGAGGTTGAAACTGGGCCACTTAGACTCCATATTTCTCCCCTGGTGCTGCTCAGCGTTGTGCCGGGCCACATCCAGAGCTGTTGTCTTTATCTGTTGAAGCATCGCTTGGAGAAAACAGAGTTCCTTTTCTCAGTGAAATAAATGATGGCAGCACTTTATTTGTTCCTGAAACTGTGTGGTTCTCATCAGCCAGAGCAATCAGGTCCTCTGATGTTGACAGAAATGATATTTGGGGAGTTATGGCTTCAGAAATGGGCTTTTACTGAACCTCCCACGTAACATGCTCTAATTCACTGCGTCCACTTAACCTATTCAAACGTGCCATTTGGCACTAATTAACATTTAGCCGAGCTGATTTATGCATGCCTTTTGTGTTATTATTTCTCTAATCTTTCCTCCTACACTTTATCTCTCTTTTCATCTCACCTCATTCTCTCCATCTTCCCAAAGTTTTCCCTCAAACGTCCAACAAATCCAGTCAATTTGTTTCCTGCCGCGACCCTCCGTCTTCTCCACTGAGACTCGACACGAGGATCATATAGTTGATTAGTGTGCGTGGCCGACGGTGCCATATGTAGATTTAGTGGTTTATACCTTCTGCCTGTTTAACTAATTTAAATTCCCATTCTGAGACAAAAAGCAACATAATTCAATCGTTGTGCAACATTTCATGTTTTGTACCTTAGCTTTGTTCAACGTTTCCAGTGATTAAAGGCAAATGACATCTTTTTAAGCTGTTTAATATTCAGCAAACATAATTCCAGGATGATGGAAAAAAGGAAAAATGATGCATGAAAAATAACAAAGGCTGAATCAGAGCTTCCAGAGCCTTTCACTAATGTTCATATCCTTTCAGCTTTTCACATTTTGTCTCATAATCACAAACTAAATGTATTTTATTATAATTTTATGTGACAGATTAACAGAAAGTCATGTTTGTGCAGTTGGAGGGAAATATTTCCTGGTTTCCAATGTTTTTTACTAGAAATGCTTTATTTTTATTTGATTTTCCCTTTAATTTTACAGCTAAGTTTCTCAGGGTTTCATTTTAAACAAGCCAACATTTATTTTGTGCTGTGAAAAAGTAAAATATTTGCTGTTATTGCTTTTTAATCAGCTGTCAGTGTTTCAGATCATTAAATACATTTTAATGTTAGATAACGTGAGTAAGTTTTCCAAACCAACATGGCTCTCATTACAGACTTTTATTATTAAATGCTGGAATAAAACAGAAATACCGGCAGGTGTGGACTTAAAATGGATAAAAAAATAAAATGTGGGGTCATATCGAAGGCAGATGAACTCAGGTCTACATAAAATTTAAACTCAAATGATTAGAAAAGGTGTCATTAAAAAGTTAACAGTCGTCCCATACTCCTGTCCCTGGTCCAACCTCCCAGCATGTCATGACGTTCCCCAGAGTCCTGTTGATGTCCTGATCATTTAGTCAGGTGTGTTGAAGCAGAGATGCATCTAAATGCTTGATTTTTGGTGTGTCTCTTCTAGACATTTAATCAAAAGAAACCCACCAGCACACACCAGGGTGTGACACAGTAGGACTCTTTCCTCTCTCTGGTGCAGAGGACGCACTTGTTGGGTGGCGTGATCGTGGTCTCTAGATGTTTGGATGTTCATGTGTGTCTGAGATATTCAGGAAACGTTTCTCCGTGTTTCGCTCTCACTGATTGGATGAAGAAAAAGAAATAATGAACTTAGTATGGCTGCAGCTTCCTGAATATCCCTGAAAGAGTCCGCAGTGACATTTGCACATCCTCAGACACCCACTGCTGGTGTAGAGTTACTCTTTAAAAATGAAGAAAAGCATTCAACTGAAACCTGTGAAAGCATCTGCTGCTGCTTCCCCCAGCTTCTCTATGCTTGTTGAAGTACTACAGCGCCCTCTAACCTCCCTCTTAGAGCCTGTGGTTGTTTCAGCGCCGAAACTGCAAGAAAACCACAGTTCCTGTAAATTAATCGGATCCCATCGCATCTGAATGGCTTAATGTGACTCAGTTATAACAACGTGATGGAACAGCTTGAAATGGAAATAAATATAAATGTTATTGGTTTAAGATCTTTAATTTGAGCACGTCGTCTCAAGGCATTTTACAAAGTAGGTTCAATCCAATCATCCAGATTCCCAGTCAGGTTCATACATTCCAGTAAATCCTAGCTATCAAACAGTGCAGTCAGATTCAGTTATTTATTCAAATTGGATAAAAAGTTTTTCTATCTAAGGAAACCCAGCAGATTGCATCCAGTCAGTGACTTGCAGCATTCACTCCTCCTGGATGAGCATGGGGGGGGAACAGTGGGGGGGTTTCACTGGCGTTGACTTTTGCAGCAAACCCTCATAACTGAGCATGCATGTAGCGACAGGGGGAGAGGGGGAAAAACCCCCCCTTTTAACGAAAAAAACCTCCAGCAGAACCAGGCCCCGGGGTGAGCGGGGGGAAAACCTCCCCACGACCGACTGGGGGTTAGAGAGAACAGAGCAGAGACACAAAAAGAGAACAAAGGAAGCACTGATCCAAAGAGTTTATTAAAAAATTTTGGGGAAAGGGGGAAAGGTAAATGTTAATGGATGTTAGCTTCTTTTGCGTTTCAAACCCAAAAAGAAAAAAAACAGATAAACTCTGAGCCAGTTTTCAAGTTTAGAGTCTGAAGAGAGCACATAGAGTTAGTCACAGTAAAAGCTCAGTCAGTAGCTATGTCTAGGAGAGAAAAAGGGTTAAACACTAAAAGACAGGGAAAGTAGTTCAGTGTCTTACATTATCCGTATTAGCTTCAGATGTCCAATTTGTAGAAAAGTGTCTAAATGCCTAGAATGATGGAAAGCTAAGTAAGGGGCCCCATCAGCAGGCCCTGATCACAGGACATATGGATGCAGGACTCCTCTGAGGGAACCTGGTATCTGTCTATGAAGAGCTCTCTGACTCAGCAAAAGAATCTGAAATGGCTCTGAAGTAAACTTAAGCCAGAACCTGGATGGCAGAAGCATCTGAAACAATCTGGATCGGTTCAAGGGAGGTTTGCTAAGACGTGTGTGGGGCGCTGCTATGATCCAAGCATGAAAACATGAATTATATCCAGTTCAGGATGTGAGGCAAGAGAACCTTAGTTTGGATGGGACTGAACCAGAGACTTGATCTGTGCATCCAAAACCAGAATCAGGGGTTCTCCAAAGGTATCAACCCCCTGACTGCGACCAAACAAGGTAAATCCAAGCTAATGTGATGTATGTATAGGCTGTATCACTCCGCCTGGTCAGCTGATCGTCACTCCACCGGGATCAAATTTAATCTTTTAGGTGGTTGCTGATGAATCCAGAAGGTGACTCTGATCTGGCTGGACTCAGAACGGGTCGCGTCGCAGCGGATCATGCCGAGTGATGCAGCTGGCAGCCTCGGCACAGCCACACACAGAAGCTGTTCACTGGCCTTTAACATCTGCTAATTTTGAGTTGTTTTTCATTCTCAGGCCCATTAGAAGGTTCTGTCTGACCAGCTTTGCATTTTTGAGTTCTTCACCGTTCTGCTGCAGAACCTCACCTTAAAAAAACTTGGCTCTACCCCAAAGCAAAACTTTGCATCCATCTGGGCTTACGATCTTATCAGAACCAGTAAAACCTTACCTGAGCTTGTACACTAACCCTGTGAAAAACAGAACCAGATGTCAAGCAGTGGAAAGCTGCGACCCTCTGATGAATCAGTAAAGCTTTTTTCTGTATTCTGCTTCATACGTGAAAAACGGACTTTGTCTCTAATTACCTTCAATGTGCTTTATTGTGATGTTCCTAATCTGCTGCAGGGATGATAGATTGCAGCTCGGATATTGAGAACCGCTCTGTGCCAATAGATAAAATGACTGGATTAATGAAGGCCAGGCATTCGTCTATCTTTCATCTTAAAGTAAAACAGTGAAGGAAAATTAGCTGCATGTCAACTTTTCAGCACATGGAGGCAGAGGAGGGCAGACTAAGGCAAAAACAAGAAAAAGAGGAGAGGAAGGAGTGGGGAAAGATCCCTCAGAGGGATGAAGGGAGGTGAGGAAGAAGTGATGAGAAGAAGGCAGAGTGTCTCCCCACTGAGATCTCATTTCCAGCTGCCTGATATTGCTGCTCTTCTTCTGCCCCTAATCTCTGCATGGAGGAAATGAGAAACACACACTTACACACACCGCAGCCAACTTGCCTGAGCGTCGCTGCAAACACACAACAACCTAAACCCAACACACACACACACAGACGGAGGTGAATACACACAGAGAAATCGTAGCGGACATGTTTGAACATGTCTGCTTTTATGGAGAAAACCAAACCCACTCACACAAACACACATTCTCTGCTGGAAGCCTATTAGCTTCTCCATGTCACAAGGTGAGGAGCCCAAAATGATTCACAGAACCTTCCACACATCAACAATGGATGCAAATGGACCGACAGAACCAGAAGATGAAGTGAGAGGACATCCAACAGGTGTCTGAACCTTTCATTGCTCTGCTTAATGCACAACTCGTCCCTTTTATTTATGTCTGTTATGACACAGAAAAATGAGTCAATTACATAAAATATTTGAGCTAAACTCAGGAAACATGTTTTAGGAAAGACAAATACACTAACTCATCCTTTATGGGATATCTTTATTGGCTCAGATCTGCTCACAGAAACAGAGCGTTGGTGCTCCTGCTGCTGCATGTGTCGCTCCTCAGGCTCTGCAGTGCTTTAGATCCTTTCCTCTCCAAACAGCGATCTCCTCCCTGATCTCAGCCGAGGTCCGGAGGGTCAGCAGAGGGATTTCACTGAGGCCGAACAGAGAAGCCTCACAGCTCCATTTACTGTCTACAAGCTCCTTCTGTTGTCCACCTGACCTGCTGGCTGATGTCCTAACTTCTTTGCACGAGTTGCACCGTTCTGTTTTCTAGATTTTGTATTTTGCCAACAAAAACAATTTTTCATTGTCAGGGTGTGTGTTTTCTACCTGAAACGACTCAGGCTTTCCTGGTCTGCTTTCTCTCAGCTGTAACGTTTAGCACGGTTTGATTGCAGCAGCATGCCTCTGACCTGCATGAGTCACAGAGCCTGGTGAAAATATGATGCCTTCAGGACGCATATTAGTTCATAAACACGCTGTAGAGTTGCAGTGTGTAACGCTCTGAGGTTGCAGTTGTGTTTTCCTTCACTGACCTGTGAAGAAACTCTGGACATCATATCCTGCTGCTGTTCAGCATCATTGCAAACTCAGAGCCCAACTTCCTGTTCGGTTTGCCTCACAACGCTTTAAACCTTATTCTGAAGTCCATCAGTAATGATTTAATGGGTTGGACTTCAAGCTGCTCTCTGGACAACCCTGCAGGAACCCTGCATTTATATATTTATGTTTTTAGGAAATTATCTTAAAACACGGAGGAATGTGAGCTAAAGCTGCACTAAGGTCCTGCTCATTGTCCAGAACCGCAGCTCACTGTATGTTTATCTGTATGTTCTGGACTCTTCCGGTCCTCTCTGTGTTGACACTGTATCTTAGATACTGTAATTTTCAGCGCACGGGTTCTGTTTACTATCAGGATAATGGAGCTGCCATGTGTCTGGGTTCCTTTTCTCAGAGCAGATTGTTGAGGTTCTGGTTTCAGAGTGGAGTGAGCCACTGTGGCCCACAGGTTCAGTTTGAACTGCTCTTTGTTTCTATATTCTGTAATGATCTCAGGCACATGAGTTATGGGATATGGAAGAATACCATAAAGCTGATGGTCAGACCGGTGCCGTCCTGATTGGAGGAAAGACCAGCGGCTCTGAGAGCGTTGCAGGAGTTTGCTCTTCAGTCATTCCTCAGTGGAAGATTCGGGATTACAAACTTTTAGATGACTGAATTCAGATGGAGCACTAAGCTGCATAAAAACCATGAATAAAGCATTTTGATTCATGTTAGTTCATGATCTCTCCTTCTGCTGGACCAGAATCATTCAGCAACTTTACACCAACGTCTGCCTGACGTACTTACTGGAAACCTGATGATTACATTCATAGTGCTGGAACTTTTCCCCCATCTGTCACATTACAACATCATGTTCTACGCTCTGCTCTCTGCTGGTCTGTCACCACCGATCAGTCTGGTGTTTGAAATGTGGCAACATTTAAAAACCTATTTAGTTTAGATGGTGTGAATAGTTTAGGGCTCAGTAGATGACATGTTCTTCAGCACAATGATTAAATCAGTGAAATTAGAAAAAGCTCGGTGTCAGAACCTCCCAGTTGGACTGGTTGTAATGTGGTCATGGAAGTCAATGGGAGTCAACACATGGTCCTCACTACATGTAGCAAAACAAGAGTGTGTGTGTTTGTGTGTGTGAGAGAGAGAGAAACACAAACCACGGTTTGATGCTTTGTACATCATGGTGAAACAATTTGTGCTGACTGTCCTGCCCTCCTGATGCCCCCTCCCCAGCTTATTTCTGCACCCACCCCCACTCATCCTACGCTGAACTTGCTCCTCACCCTTCCTCAGTAACACTGACCTTTGTTTCTTCTCAGCCAGTTTTCTGCTTTTCACATCACTTTTGTTCTGTTTCTGTTTTCTTTGTATTGTTTCCTTTCCAGAAACCCAATACATCCTCATGTTTACATCCTGACCTCTCACCTGTTTCTTCCACCTTTTTTCTGCACATCAGTGTTTCCTAGACCCCCTCCCCCCAACTCAACTCATTCTTTTTAATAATGCTCACCTTTTCAACTCATTCTCTACACATTCTTCCTCTTTGTCCAATTTGCTCCTCTGTCCTTTACCTTCAACTCTTCTCTGCCTCCTCCCCCTTGCATAGGAGCCTCCACCCATCCCCACCCCCGCCCCTGCCTACCTTCTCCATTAGCAGATTAGATTAAGTCCCATAATGCTGCTGGGCACCATGATTTTATTGGCTCTCATTTCCCCTAAATCATCTTTTGCCTATCCCTGTTTCTCCTTTGCTGTCCCCCTTCCTCCTCTTCCAATATGCAAACATACACATCTGTAGTGATGCAAATCCACACACACACACACACACACACGCACGCACAGCATACTGCAAGCCAAGGCCTGCTCTGTGCACCGTATCACCCGTGAATTAGCAGCAGGGCGGTGATTTGTGATGGAGAGTGATTTGGTAGGAAGGAGGATTTCTGTCTGCCTCTGCTTCCTTATATCCGCCTCAGGATATAAATAATTTCCATATCAAAATGTTTGAGGTTTATTACATGTGATTGCATGACGTTAAGCTGGAGGCTCAGAAGCAGAAGGCCCCAGAATGAGCAACGGTGGACATGTTTGGTACACTTCAAAAGCTGAATAGAAAACTATTTATAGTAAACTTTGTTTTTACTGTTTCAGGCTACATCATAACTAATATGTCATTTTAAATTTAATTAGTACGTTTTTAAGGTTGAGAACATTATTTAGTGTTTAAAGTTTCAGACTTTTTATGTTTTAACAGTTTTTATATCTGCTTCTGTTTTTTAATGCAGTTAAGATTTCTCTGTTCTACATTTTCTGACGTTTTTAATGTATTTGTATTAAAAGTAATTTTTTTATTGTGGAAAACAGTGGGAGAGATAAGCAAACGAAGTTATTTTAACCTGAAATACACGTCAATGAGTTCATGTTTGTATCTATTAAAGCAAAAGTACATCTGTATGTGTATATATATATAGATAGATAGATAGATAGATAGATAGATAGATAGATAGATAGATAGATAGATAGATAGATAGATAGATAGATAGATAGATAGATAGATAGATAGATAGATAGATAGATCGATAGATAGATATATGTACATAATATTATCAGGCATATATTATCATGTCGATTTGGAAATAAATGAGAAGTATGTTGAATACCTGCCTAGGGGTTATTTTTAATCTGACAAACAAGCCTCTATTTCTTGAATATTCCTGCGTATTCAGGCCTGTATGAACCAGCAGCCTTTCTGTGTTGGACTGTCAGCTTTCTACCATTAATGTGCCGCTGGGTGAGTCGGCTGCAGTTTTACCTCTAGTAACAAACTGCTGATGCAGCTTGGCTTTTGTTAACAGCTCTCCGCTATGCACTGCTGACATTAACATGTGAAATCTGGATGATAACAGTAGGATTTCATGTGCGGTTAATCAGCACATGTCATAAATAGAATATAACATTTAAATGGTTTTGTTACAACTACATTTCAGAGAAAAAGGTTGAATCTGGGGGAAAATATATAAAAATAGATTTTTTTATTTAATATTATTTATTTAATTGTTGTGTTTTCTGTCCTGGCAGCTCATTAAACAGTGGTGGGACTGGTTACCTTGCAGTGTCAGATTTGCTCTACAAAAGAAAGAGAATAGGATATTTTTCCTGCTGCAAGGTTGACTTTAAATAAGTGAAAAGCAAAACAAGCTGCCTTGAAATAATCATTCTTATATACATATAAAGGTATTCATGCTGAGGTTGTCCATGGTGGAAACATTATAAAAACCTACGATTGAAGAGCCTCTTACAGCTTTTTATTTGCTCTCCATGTAGTTTATTACATTTTAAATGTTTTATGTTTTATGGATCTGTTGAAAGGGAAATATTTAAAAAAGAGACACCAGTCCTGTCAAAGGTTAAACATCCCTCTATGAATTGAAATGTATTGTAATTGCCTCTGTGATATTTAGTTAAACTCAGCATTGAATCTATTCTTCATTGTTAAATTCCTGCATATGTTGGATCATAGAAATAACACATAATTAATGTACTTTAAATAGTTCTTGCTTCTAGGTATATGTCTGGGGGTTTAGCCATTTATAATGCATTAGAAACATTATTTATGGATTAAAAAAATGTATTTAGGCCAAATGAATATTCTTTCTTCATACTGAGAACAGCGCTGACTGCTATGAACCTAAACAAGCCATAATCCTAATTATTTCTGATCATAATTACCTCAGTCTGGTTAATGATGTTAATCACTGCCTTCTGTTCCATCCATTTTTAAGATTCAACTTTTTTCCATGACCTTTCCAGGACCTTGAAGTGTTTTTGAAACTTTAGACTGGTCGTGTACATGGCTGATAACTTCAGGAGTAGCTTATTGTCCAGAATATTGAACCTTTCTGCTGATGTTAGCTGGTCATGTGATCAGGCTGAACTAAAACTTTTGACCGGTACTGTATTCTGTAAGTCTGTGGATAAAATACTAAATAAATGAATATAACTCTGATATGTTGGTTCTGCAGCAGTAGGAATGAATGCTGCTTTCTTGTTTTACATGAAGCATTTAAATGATGTAAACACAGTGATAATTAAGGACATTTTTACTCAACGTCACCCAGCTGTGAGCGTCCCATACTGGCCCGCCTCAAGTTTACAATAAAATGATTCTTTATATTCATTTTTTCTTTTAAAATAAAAAAACAAATCAACATTCAGCGGTCTGCCATGAAAACACTGTGTAAATATGTCTGAGAATAAATCCGTCCGTGTTTGGGTCTGAAAGCTTCTGCAGTTGATCAGACGGGCCGACCATGCCCAACTCACGATGGCGGCTGAGGTAAATATGGACATGACAGCTTTACGCTTCATTTTCAGGGATAAACAGGGAAATAAAAGATGGAAAGTCAACAAAAAGTGATAACTTTTATTAATGAGGCACATCTAGAGACATAAATTGTTACAGGCCAATAAAATAAGATAAAGATAAACAATAGTTTAAAGAACCCACCTTCTGCTTGTTTTAAACCAAATATTCAACCTTCTGTTTTATTTTGATCAGGAAGAATTTCTCATTTGTAAATTTAATTGATTTCTGTTCTTCTTCTTCTTCTTCTTCTTCTTCTTCTTCTTCTTCTTCTTCTTCTTCTTCTTCTCTGTTTAATGCTTAAATTGAGCCATTAAATAGACTAAAATGAATTTCCTGCACCTGTTCCCCTCCAATGGCTGACAGAAAGCCTGCTGGAGAGGAACAATAGAGCAGAATCAGGATCCACTCAATCTAATCTCTTAGCCTTAATGGACACTGCTGCGTCTCACACACACACACACACACCACACACACACAACACCAGCACACAGGTAGAAAATTATACAACCACAAACAAGTTAATGCAATCATGCTACTGGAACCAGTGCACAAACCCTGCAGTTTCCAAGTGGAGCCTGACAGTCCTCAGATGGATACAGATGAAGGCATTCATGCAAACTCTGCAAACACACATGCATGGATCCCTCTGCTCCAGTTAGCCCTGACATTAGCCACTTCCTTGTTTTAACTAGATCATGGGGCCCGCTAAAGAGATTAGGGCCCAAAGACAACACACAGACACAGACACACACACACACACACACACACTCTCTCTCTCACAAGGACTCAGACATACACTAAAGTGCTTTCTTTCCTCTGATTGTCATTTGTCCCTTTATCCATCTTCCATACCTCTGTTTAGTATTTCACTGTTTTCCTCTCTGACACACACACACACACACACACACACACACACCAGCAGACGAGCCCTCAGGCTAAGAAGACAGCAGCTAGCAGCCATTGTGGAAGCCTGTGTCGGAGGAATTAGCCCAGTACTGCAAGGGAAAGGAGGATGACAGAGTGCTCTGTTCGCCATCACAGTCAATTTATTTCACCGGGTCAGAACCACCCAAACAGATACAAGCTTCGGAAAAACCTCCATGTCTGCCTGGGCAATTGTTTTATAGCCAAGAAACACACAATAAAACACAGAGCCTCATTTGCAAACATATACATGTTCTGTAGGGGTGGAACAGTAAACTAAAAGCCCGGTCCAGTAAGTAGCTCGGTTTTAAAGCCCAGCTTGGATCAAGAGAAACAAATACTACATTTCAGCGGTGATCAGAGAATATTTCCAAAATAATTCGATTTTATTCTGTTTTCAAGCTTCAAAGAGCTGCTAGTCCAGATGTGACTGGAGCTTTATCTGAATTCATGTCTATTAATTAAAGATAATCAGGTTACAGCTGATGTCTGGATAAGGTTGTTATTTAGTAGCTTCTGAATAAGACTGCTCTGATAATTACTTTGGAGATGTTTTTATAAATAGACGATACAGTTTACGAGCTGTCCCTGAATGCACCTTCAGCTGCTGGGAGGTCCCCCTGCAGCATTTTAGGCTGGTTGGTAAGTGTTGAAAAATGCTGACAGAACTTTGGATCGGTCCTTCTTTGTTTCTCTATCGTCACCGTAGTCCACACTGTTTCTGACCCTGTTGAAGGTTGATTTAGTCTCATGTAGAACCTAAATCTTTTCTGTTCTAATCTTATCAATACTAGAGTGAGGCTCTTATTTTGAAGAGAATATATGAGCTTTACTTTGAAGTACCAGGTTGATTCTGTCAAAGTGAGAGAGATTGCGCTGCCTCACTGTCTCTCATGGAAAATTTATACAAGATGCAAAGATCCGAACAAATGGTTCTGTTGGTAAGCAGTAGGTGGTATCTGAAACTTTTTTCATCTAAGTACCAGGAAGATCTGGTTCTGTTCATGACAGTTTCCATATTTCTGCTTTGTTATTTAGTAGAAGATATGATGACGTTAAGATACCTTTCAAATCCAGATTTCAGGAGAAGCTTCTTGTTTAGATGATCTCAATGAATCTGGAGGAGGAACCTGTGACCTTCTTACGCTCTGGACGAACTTCACAGAAAGCCATGAATCCTCCAGCAAAGACAAACACATTGCTTGAAAGTAGAAACATTTTCCTCTAATGTACAGGAAATGATGTGTGAAGGCTGAAATCTGTGCCAATGAGGGAGAATTAAACAGAACATTTTCATAGAAATCCAAGAATGGTTCTTTGCTCTAACCACAGAATTCCAGCCTGGAAGAGTGGTCATTTCCTGGCAGTCTCAACCCGACTTAAATTATGTATTTAGGAAAACTGTAAAATGTTTTAAAATGCTGTTTTCACCCCTAGAGAGACAATTTATTTATCCAGATGCTGAACTGCATCTCTAGGTGGAGGTATGACACCACATCCAGGCCTAAAAATTACGGCTAGAAATTTGATCTTTAATCATTTGGGATTTCGGGCTTTGGTTTCTGGTTAATTATGTCACCATGGTTACTCATAATACCACCTGAAGAGCTTTGGATGCTCTCCTTCGTTTGGGCTGCAGTGAAGCCTTTGAAGAGGTGAAGAGTTGCATGCCGATCCATGCGTTGCAGAAGACAAAACGCCCCCTCTTGGTTGGTGGGTTGAACAAAATAAAATGCTGGTGGGAGCTCAGAGAGCTCTTCCAGGGTTCCCTGTGACCCCAGGCAGCTCTGTCTCCAGCAAGAAGCTTAGAAATGGTTTAAATCCTGTTTAAATCAGGATTTTTTACACTAATATGCGAACATTATGATTAAAGTGGATTAGTATCTCATGGCTGCTTAGCAGGAACCATCTTCAACACAGCTCAGCTGGTTGCTGAGACATGTTAACCTCCATCACAAGCAAGGAAAAGCAGCCAAAACGGGTCAAAGTAATCAGAGATTTGCAGATACACTAAATAACTGGTGGGTGGTTTCTGCTGCTGGGACAGAAAGGGGTTTTGTTTTTGTTTTTTTTTTTTTTTTTTTTGGTGTGTGGGGTGTGTGTGTGGTGTGGTTGGCGGGGGGGGATGCCCTACACAGAACATCCCCCCATAAGGACAGTGACAGGAGATGCACTTCATGTCCATGGCTTCCTCTCTCCATTTATTGGTTTGCTCCAGAACCAGAACCAGAAGCTCAGGAACACAAACATCTCTTTAACCTCCTCTGTTTTGTTCTCTTTCTGTGCTAAACGTTAATTGGCCCCTCGACAAAATGGGCTGCGGTAACCTTGACAACGCTTACCTGCTGTGAAACGCATCAGAGGTCCGAGAAATACCTAACATGTGCATCCAGAACACGGTCCGTGGGCCAACACACATACTGAGCAGAACCTGACATGTAAGGCGGATACACACCACAAACACGTGTGCTCAGCAATGTATGTTCACTCCTGTGTTTGGTTCTGCCTCTGCAGCTCACACACACATCACACATCAAACACACACACACCTCCAGCCGTCCTCTTCTTTAGTCCAATCTGCTAATTTGCTGTGTATTATTTATGGCTGCTCCTCAGATGCTTAAAAAGACAAAATGCTTCGGTCAGCTTCTTTTCCGTCATCTCTTACTCTCCTCCTCCACTCTTTCTCTTTCCTTCTTTTTCCACCCGTCATCCCCTGCTTCTCTCTCTTTTTACACCACTCTCTACTTTCTTTGAATGTCAGTCTGTGCTTCCTTCTCTCCTTTTTTCAAACCTGTTTTCGCTCCATAATCTGCCATCTTTACGTTGTCCTCATTACCTTACCTCCCACTGATCCGTTTTCCCCTTCTGCACACTCGATAGTTCTCCATGCATTCCTGCCTCGAGGCCCGTTCGGTTCTCTTGTTTAATTTTAATGTCCAGGGAGCCCCTAGCTTTGGTTGTTCTGTTACTTTTAAAGGCCTCTGCACACATTTACTACATGCAACACTGAGTTTAACTACCAAACACATTTTAATTTCAAAGCATGAAAGCATGCTGTTGTTTTTTAACTTCATGTTTCGGTATTTTGTGTTGAATGTTTTTTATTGCACTTGGTTTTAGGTTGCATTAATAATCCATAATCAACCAACAGTCAGTACTTTAATGCTCCCGTTTTAATTTAATGATAATTGGATAAAGGTCAGGGATGTTCAGTCTTATTCAATATATTAGAATCTAGATTTTGATGAGGCCCGTTTGTCAGATTAAAAGAACAGAAATAAAGGCTTGAAAACATCACTCTGGCTGAAATTAATCCATATAATGTTTCACTCAATGATGGAGACACTGTCTGTAAATTTGAAGCATAAATATGGATACATTTCTTCATTTACTGTTGGATTCAAAGTTGCATCTATCAGAACCTGGAGACTAATAATCCAAATCGATCAGAATCAGAACCAGCAGGTCAAACCTGAAAAATAAAACATAAAAATGGGCTAGTTAAAGTCTGATTGGAGTTTAAATCAGCAATATGAAAAACGAGAAATGTTCTTATCTGAATTTAAATCAAAGAATTATTCTGATTTCTCTCAAAAACTAAAGTTTCTGAGTTCATTTTTCACAAAATAAATTGAGATGAATAGAAGTTAAAGATCATTAATTAATTACTTACAAAACAAAAATAAATACATTAATTTCCTGTTTAAATAAATGTTGCTTTTGTGTTTTTTTCATTAAACCACCTGGTTTCAGTTAATCTCAATAATTACTTTCCTTTTCTACATGTATTGTCTGCTCTGTCTGTTTTATTTGTTCACCCATCTCTTCATCGTTTTATAACTCAAGCTTCTTCTTGGAGGTTTTTTTTGCCTCCTTTTAATTCAGATTCCACATTTATCTCTCCTCCTTATGTCCAATTAAATGTCCTTTTTTGATCATCCACTCTTTCAGGTTTTATTAGCTCCATAAATGTTCCTAAGAGCCTGCAATATCACTTTGCTGAAGCGCTTCAAGTAAAGGCAGCTAGCAGGAATAAAGGCGGAAAAGTCAAGTAGTGCTTAATCCAGTGGATGGCAATTCAGATGTGAAAACACATTAAAACAAAATGGCCTTGGTGGCATTAAAGTGAATTAGACAATAACAAATGACCAGTCGGGCGACTTAACCTCCACAACTATTTCTTTTCCCTGTTTTTGATGAGAGTAACTCATCCGAATTTTCTGGATGTGTTTCAGGCACAGGGCCAGAAAAGCTTTTATATCCATAAAGGCCTATGGATCACAGAGAATTGCATTAAGCTGTCCAATTTAATTACAGTATCGACCAAACATAATAGATACTTACAGGCTCACAAAGAGCGATGGATGGAGGAGGCCAAACAACAGCCAAGAAATAGAGCTCCAGAAACCAAAAATGCAGACATTGTCCATTTCTAATGCTGATGCAGTATCAGAGCAACGAGCGCCCGCGTGCACGTTCATGGAGGTGTGTGATGGCGTCTGAGGATTGACTGGCGGGGCCCAATGAGAGCTTCTCAAAAGCCTTAGTTTGAGTTTGATGCTACAGCTCCCAGCTGACTTGTTCTCTGCAAACATAACAATCCAACACACACACACACACACACACACACTATTCCTAGTATTAGGTAGGAATAGAAGTGGCTGTCCTGCCCCACTCCAGCCAGCCAGGGCTGTCAAGCTTCCATCCACTATGATCAATATGGGGGCAATATTTTTATTCATAGAGCGCCCACTTAATTAAATCACTGGGGGGGGGGGGGGTAGCGGAGGAGGGACAGGGCGGCAGGCAAGGGCACAGAGTCAAAGGACTGATGAAGAACTGAAAAGACTAGAGAGAGAGGGAGAGATGAGAAACGAAGGCTATTCAGTTTCATTAATGCATCACTGCAACATGAAGGGCACTTTTTAAGGTCACGTCGGTCTGATGGAGAGGAAGTAATTTTATTTGTCTTTGCAGCTAAATTTGTCATTTGTCCAAAAATGACAATTATTTTGTTAGCTAAAGAAAAGCTTTTAGGAGAAACAGAACAAAATGCCTCCAGTGTTTCGAACAGGAAGCGAAACATTATGACCAACACCAGTCCAGCTGTGAGTCTAATGGGGCAGTCACATTACTGCATGTCTGCTTTGCATGTTAGTGTGGTAGGCATACATGCTCCAGCAAGGCCCTTCTGAACATCGGATACTGCAGCATGCATAGTTTGATCAGCTAAGCAGGGCTGCACATACACACTATTACTACAGAAATATCTCACAGCAAAGGTCCAATTATAGTCTGACTGCTACAGAGTGACGATGCTCTGTCTGCACTGATGAAGATTCTCTCACCTCAGCTCACAAAGCATAGACCTTCCATACCCAGATGGTTCTGATGTAGTAGCAAACTCTACACCCTTCATCCCGATGCATACACACTATTTAAAACAGGGATACATCATAAACGGCTTGACTTGATGTTCCACAAAATGAGCTTATTTCTCCAGATTTGGACCCATGTAACACGCATTTTAAAGATGCCAACATACATGACAACACAACACTTAGTGGGATGCTGTGACATCAGAGTTTTAAAAGAAGGACCTCAGCATAATAACAGGCCGTTTGAAAACCGAAAGCAGCTCATTTTCTTGATGGTTTCTATCTCAAGCCACTGATGCTACATGGCAAGGGAAATAATTCTGCTGCTCAAAATGTTTAGCATAAAAAGAAATACCTCAGTCATGCTGTTAGCAGCGCAGCGCCAACACTGGGTTATATATATATATCCCTTCAGTTAGTTGGCAGGATTCCGAACCATTCAAGTAGAGTGGATCTGTAGCCAAGCAGTGGTTCTGATGGGAAGCCTCAGATTAAAATGCATGAAGCTATACGTCCATGACATTGCCAGGATGCAGATTTCATGGGATAAATGTTTTCCCAGGAAAAGCTTCTGACCTTTCACAACACATTTATTTCCAGTTCACATTCCAGCATAATATCAGTTTCATGTTGCAGTTTAATAACACGGTGAATAAGTGCGAAAATTATTCAGACAGTGTGAATTCTTACATAGATTTGTTGTCCGGGTCCAGTTAGGATATAAAACTCTTAGTGCCTGCTCATGTTCCTCCGAGAATGTGAAACATTTACGTTTTTATCGAACTGATGTACTTTACATAATTCTGGCCTGAAGACTGTACCTGAGTCCAAACAGTGAAAAACAAGAAAGGTTCTGGATCCCGCTCAGCTGCGGGACAGGCAGTCAGAACACCTGCAGCATGACTTTGGTTTCATCCTACAGCAGTGCCTTAAAACCGGGGAATATGGACTAGCCAGCAGTCAATATTTATTACTCTCTTTATGGGACAATAATAAAATGCAGTTACAGGCCCCAGGAGAGGGGAAAAGACCAGACAGGAGGAGAGAAAGTGATAATGCAGAGTGGATGGGCAGCCGAAGACGAGGCGTGGAGAAGTGAGAAGCTTTCACCAACCAATATAACGCTCAGGTTTCTGATTAAGAAAGGCTGGAACCTCTGTCCTCCTCCCTGCTTTCCTCCTAGTCACCCCTGGAGCCCTGCAAGGGGTCACCTCCCATTCTTCTTCTGGTAAAAGACAGATACTAAGCTGCACAGGTCCTCTCCCTCCCGGCTGTCCCCCTGCAGAGGCTCACAGATTGTCCACGACACCTGGACACTCTCCTCGCTCTGAGACCTCCTGCCTGACACATGAAACAGGTCTGCTCCCACTTCTCTGTTAAGGTTAATGCTTCAGAGCTGAATGGACCCGCCTCATATCTTGACGGGCTTGAGGGTGACATCGTCTGTTGTCTGCTGTTCTCTCTGGAAAATGCTGCATGAGGAATCCCAACTCTGGTCGGTGCAGCAAGGAAAACAGGGTTCTAAGTCAATTTCTGTCGACATGAAATTAACAGCAGATGTCGGCCGATGAATTAACAACACATGGAGCAAGAATTAAACATGGTGTTAAAATGTATTTAGTTCTTAGCAGGAAGGGTTTCTCTCTGCTGGCTGCTTCAAGATGCTTCCTGGATGGAGCAACTGGTCTCATTCTTTGTTCAGATCTGATTTTGACCCGTTCTTCAACACAAACTATCTTCAGACCTTAAAGGTCTTCGGGCTGGTTCTGTTCACTCCGATCCTCAGGTCTTACCTTGGGGGGTAGGCAGGTGTAGACAGTGGACAATGGTAAGCTGTCGTGTTATTCCCTGAGTCTTTATCACACATAACTTAATTAATGGAGTCATTCCTTTTGGTAAGTGTTGATTTCCCGGGTCGTTATGGACGTCTGGTCCAGATTTCTCCTGCTGTCTATATGAACACAAGAATAAATAATATGCTCTTAAATGTTGCCTTGTGTTTTAAGGGTTTTATGTGGGTTTGGGAATATGAATTGCTGTCATGAGTAGAGCCAGCCTGCAGCGTGTGTTAAAGGGTTTTATCCGAGGTATTAAAGGGTGACCTGGCGAATGTTCTTTTTCTTCTCACGTGAATAATGGAGCCTAATATGAAGGAGGTGTTAGCACGGAGCGCATCCACACAGAAACACACCCAAACTCCTAACGTGACCTCCACCACTCCCACCTAAAGAAGATCCTTCTGTCGTCCTCATTCCCAGCGGAGTCCCGGAGCCCCAGGGACTCCCCGTAGCCAGAAGAAAGAGGCAGGGGCTGGGGAACGTCCTTCAGCAGTCGGAGGGGGGGAGTGTCTGTGTGGCGAAGGCCTGGAAGACATTTATCCCAAATACTATAAATTACACAGTGATTAAAGAGTCAGGACAAACACAGAACAAATAACGGAGAACTGTTTGTTCTTCATCTGCTGCAATTTTGTTATTCTTCCTCTTCTGTTGTCGACTCTCCTTTTTCTACTCTCTACGTCTTTCAGTCCTAAACTCAAAAAAATTGTCCATCCTTTCTCCACTCAGTTCCTGAAGCCCCATCCTTCAGATTCTCTGCAGTTGTTTTCATAGTCGATTTCACAAGATCTCACAGGATTGATGCATAATTCAAACGTCATCCACCTCTAGAAATCTTCTCAGATTAATTGCTTCTTTGCTCCAATGTGTGGTAGGACCCTGCTGCTCAAACTGCATCCCTCCAAAGCTGAGTCCTGATTGGCCGGTACGCCTGTGCCTCTGCGGTTTGCCTATCAGTGAGCATCCTGTTGGTGTTGGCCTTCGCTCTTCTCAAAGGTCGGCAGAAATTAATCGCACAGAGATGAGGGGAGGACAACACTCCTCAGACGTTAATGATCAGTTGTGATTTCACAAAGTGTCGTTTTAACCTCTTCCTTTAAAAGGAAAATGATAAACAAGGACTATTATGATCCTTTTCCACTGGCTCGATTTGGCCCTGCTCGACTCCACTCTGTCGCGTTCTGAGGTTTAGAGTTACCAAAGCACAGACAAGAGCTCAGCAGCAGCATGTTTAAAGGAGTCTTCTTACTTTATTTAAAGAATAATCCAATGGTTCGTAGCAAGAACGTAGCAAATTCACTGCAGATACAAGAAATCCAAAAACTTACAAAGTTGATACTGCAGGAAAATAGTAGGCAAAGTACGTAGACGAAGGTAGGTGAACGGAGATATGAACGGGGATTCGAACGGAAGGAACCAGCGAGGAACAAACAAGAACAGAGAGCTTATGAACAGAGGGAAGTGGAGTCTGGACCAATGAGAATGAGAGATAGGAAATCAGGGGAGATGGAATTCAGGTGTGGACCAGGCTGTAGAGAACTGAGGGAATGTGAATAGTTGCTAAGGTGACAAGGCTAATAAATAAAACGAAACATGAGAGCTAAACCATAACATAAATCCAGAGGAAAAAACATGAGGGAAGCTAGACCAAAATATAACCAAAGGAACCTGACTACAAAAACAAAACTATAAATGTCAAAACTCCGGGAAAACAGATCAAAGCAAAACTATGGACGAAGATAAAAAACCAAAAGAAACATAAGAACCTAGAATAATCATTAACTAAAGCAAACTGAGAAACTAAAGGGAATAGAAGAAACACCAAAACCTAATAATTAACAAAGAACCCATAAAGAAACCCTGACTGTAAATAAACAAAACCTAAACCACAGAAAGGGAACCAGGACGAGGAGGAACGGAGAAAATAAACTAGTAAACAAAGAGCGCAGGTGAACAAATACCAAAACACAAATAAACACAGATATACTAAATGGGAAACTAAACTAGAAACTACAAGGAAGACAAGGGAACTAGAAAAACAACAAACATAATAATAGTCATAATCATAAGAAAACCATAACAAGTAATAGAAAAGAAACCTCTACAAGGAACTAAGAGCGAAGGGAGAGAAAACAACAAACACTAGGAGGCAGGAAATAAACAAACAACCATGACTACAAAACCAAACTAAAGTCAAAACATAAAACCACAACAAAGTCCAAAGAAGTCGCCTCACGACACACTCGACTCACGAGCGTTTCCATTACAGTTGTTTCAGTACCGGTACCTACTTTTTTGGTCCCTGCTCCCCCAAAACACACAAAACAAACCACCATGAACCAACGTGTTTGGTTCTGACATTTATTGACGGTCCTTAAGAGAACCAGCGTCTGCGGGAGGAGGGGGCAGGGAGAGATCAGCTGCCTGTAATCAGACTGTCTGCATCGGGTCAAATGGGAGGAAGACCCACTGAATCCATGGAGTTAGAAGATCCAACATCCAACCTGAAAGTAACTTCAAAGGTCAAAAGTTCGTGGTTTTGCGCTTTAAGTCCTTGTCTTAGTTTTTGCCATGGGTAAGACAAAAACTTCCTCATAAAGCCGAAAAAAAGTATCTTCTTCAGGGACACTTTGGAGCTTCACCATCCAGACAGCAGCGTCTCTCCTCTCTGCTTCTCCTGCCAACCCCCTCACATCAGAACCTCTGAGTTCTGGCTGGGTTGTGGTCCAGATAATTATCCTAGTGGATAATTTTAGACATACAAAACATATAGAAGACATACATTAATAAAAACGTTCTTAGTATTTATTGATGTTATTATTTTTTATCATTTCACGCAGATTACTTTAATGTGAAAATGTAACACAGTAATGTTAATAGCAGCACAGCGCTCTACACTCATGGCTGGAGGCGGGTCTTCAGCCGGCATTGCTTCAGCTGTTGGGGGGTCAGTTGAAACACAACAGTTACCAAGTAGAGCGAACCGAGTGGTGCAGAGCCGCGCTAAAACAAGCCAGTGGAAAACTTCTGTTTTACGGCTTGTTTTCATGTGCAACCGGATCCGACACCAAGATAACATCTGCAGCCATCATTTGACCCCCATATTCTTTCAACTCATGCAGATTTGACCTTAAGGTCAGAGTTTAGATCACACTCTAGGGCAATTACAGCAACAACGCTGGTGTCACCAACTCTTCAGATAATAAACCGTCGTGTGAAGAAGTGTGATGCTGTTGATCATAAACTTGCGTTGAACAGGTTTGATTGTGTGGGACTCAGTGATCTGGTTTAGAACTGATTTCTGTCAGGACTCAGTGTTCCTGTAGAAAACAACACATCAGCTCCACTTGGAGTAAACTAAGGGTGTTCCCCAAGGATCCATTTTAGGCTACTTTTCACTCTCTGTTTTCATAAATGAGTTTAGACACAGACTCCCTGCGGCCAAAATGCATTTATATGCTGATGATATCATCATTAATACATCAGCGCCCTCCTGAAATCAGACTGTGGAGCTTTTACAGGAACCTTCTCAGCCACTGCAGCAGCTTCTGCTGAGACTGAAACCGGTTCTGAACTCAAAGACTTTCACTTGTTCTCTTGTGAAAACAGATGATCCTTCTATTGATATGAATCTGGCCGGACACTCATGTTGATCGTTTGTTAAAGGTTTAGGCCCAAACCAGGTTTTTATATTTAGTTTGCAGCCAGAAGGCAACTTGTGGCATCTTCTTTTCTCTTCTGGCTTATCTTAAGGACAGATCTCTTTAAATTTGAAAAGATAAAGTAAAATGTAGTTGGGTAATTATTGGGCTGTAACAGTACAAGAATAGGTACCGGAAATGTTCAGTTGTACTGGACGACTAGAGTGCCGTTTTATAGCTCGACACATGCAGAACGGTTCTTTTCAGAACACTGAGCAAATTTAAAATGCAACAGAGAAACAGTGTAGACACCCAGCTGCAACTAAAGTCGGATATTAAAGGAAAGTTAAGGTTTCTTCTTCAGCTAAGGTGATGATGGAGAAAGAAAGAAAGAAAGAAGAAAGAAAGAAAGAAAGAAAGAAAGAAAGAAAGAAAGAAAGAAAGAAAGAAAGAAAGAAAGAAAGAAAGAAAGAAAGAAAGAAAGAAAGAAAGAAAGAAAGAAAGAAGAAAGAAAGAAAGAAAGAAAGAAAGAAAGAAAGAGTCTGTCAGCATTTTTAACACTCACCAGAAACAACTTCAAGCTGAATGTAAACAGAACTGGTACCAGAGACAAATGAGCAAAGGTCCAAATCCTGCTGCCTGAAGTAGCATTGAAACAGTTTAAAATGCTGCTGAGCAGCAGACATGTGGGCAGGATTTCCTCTGAGGAGAGGAGTCTTCCCAGCAGCTGAAGGTGCATTCAGGGAGAGCTCGTAAAATGGATTCTCTATATATGAAAACATCTCCAAAGTCATGTAAACATCTTTCATTCTCAGTTATCAGAGCAGTCTTATTCAGAAAGCTACTAAATAACAACCTTATCCAGAAATCAGCTGTAACCTGATTATCTTTAATTAATAGACATGAATTCAGATACAGCTCCAGTAACATCTTTACTAGCAGCTCTTTGTAGCTTGAAAACAGAATAAAATCTAATTATTTTGGAAAAAGTCTTTGTTCACGGCTGATTAAATCAGATATTTGTTTCTCTTGATACAAGCTGAGCTTTAAAACCGAGCTACTTACTGCACCGGGCTTCTAGTTTACTGTTCCACCCCTAATAAATAACCAAATTATAATTCCAAAATTTTCTATGATACTGTAAATTTTAACAGCAGGTTTTAAGCCTTGTTTCACAAACTTTATATTTCTCTTCAGACTCTTTGATTTCTTCATATTTCTCAGAATCAGAATCAGAATCAGCTTTATTGCCAAGTTTTTACATACAAACAAGGAATTTTGACTCCGGTACACTTTGCTCTTTGGTTTTTGTTTTTGTATTACAGAATATACATATTTACAATGTACAAATATATACATATATAAATAAATAAAAAGGTGCATTTGCAATATCTGTATGCTGTTGTTTGGTACTCTATTGAATGTTCAACAGAGAAACAGCCTGGGGGAAGAAACTGTCTCTGTGGCGGCTGGTTTTAGTGAACAGCGCTCTGTAGCGTCGGCCTGAAGGCAGAACTCTAAACAGTTTATGTGCAGGGTGTGTGGGGTCTGCAGAGATTTTAGCAGCTCTTTTCCTGACCTTTGACCTGTATAAGTCCTGGATGGAGGGAAGGTCAGCCCTGATGATTCTCTCTGCAGTCCTGATTATTCGTTGCAGTCTGGACCTGTCCTGTTTTGTGGATGAACCGAACCACACTGAGATGGATGAAGACAGGACAGACTGAATGATGGCAGTGGAGAAGATGACCAGCAGCTCCTGTGGAAGGTTGAACTTCTTGAGTTGCCTCAGGAAGTACAGTCTCTGCTGGGCCTTCTTTCGAACAGTGTCTATGTGTGAGGACCATCTCAGGTCCTCAGAGATGGTGGTTCCTAAGAACCTGAAGTGGTCCACAGCCGACACGGTGTTGTTGAGGATGGTGAGGGGGGTGTATGGAGGTGGTGTTTTCCGAAAGTCCACCACCATCTCCACAGTCTTGAGTGGGTTTAGTTCCAGGCAGTTCTGACTACACCAGTGTACCAGCCGATCCACCTCCTGTCTGTATGCAGACTCATCACCGTCCTGGATCAGTCCAATGACAGTGGTGTCGTCTGCAAACTTAAGGAGTTTCACGGACGAGTCCGCTGAGGTGCAGTCATTTGTGTACAGGGAGAAGAGGAGTGGGGATAGAACACACCCCTGGGGGGCACCAGTACTTATTAATAAAGACACACGTCCCTGGGTGGGCTTGACCCACCAACCTTTCGGTTAACAGCCGAAATCTAATGATAAAATCTCTAATTCTAATCCTCTTCTTATAATATGTTTGTTTTCTGTAGTTTTCCATCTATAGTAAATAATGTTTTAGTTGTATTTTGTTGTCATGGTTTCACATATATAACATCTGCTTAATTTTATATTGTTTTTGTTTTTTTTCAAGTAGCTCACTTCGACATAATGTTGGGTTAAATTCCTGTTGAGCAGAAAATGTTCATCGGGTTCTGGACCAACTCTGTAACTCCTGTATTCACACTTTGTATCATAAACAGACATTTTACTCATTTAGACATAACCAGGTCCTCTTATGAAGTTCACATATTTCAGTTTTTTAATAAAATGTCGAGTGTATTTCTGTTTGGACTTCCCAGATTTCTGGGAATCACAGACAGCTCTGCAGACGGTAATAAAAAGGCTTGAAATCCCTCCAACCAGGAACATAAAGGGACGAGCAGCAACCCCCCCTGTGATGAAACCTTCATGTGACACATGAGTTTCATTACGGCGGCTTGGAGCCAGGCCTCCCTGTCAGTCACTGCAGCAGCAGACAGAGACACACAGTCTCATAATGGCTTTTATTTGACTTGGAAGGTTTTCCTTCTGTTAGAACAAAGAGCAAATCGATGTAAGCGATGGTAAACAAAACAATAAAAATATTATTATCTCTGAAACCTCCCTAATAAATTACTTTTTAATGCTCCCTCCTCAATTTATTTTTCATCTTCTCATTCTCTGTTTGTTTAGGTCTCACCCAAGCAAATACTTGGAACTTAAATGAAGGGTTGTTATAATTCTATAGATTGATGTCGCTAGAATGATAACTGGGCTGTGTATTAGTTTCATGTTGTTCTGTTAACCTCAGCAAAGGAAGAAGAGGAAAACAGAACAAAAACTTTGAAACAAGAACTGTAAACATGGGAAATATTTCCTGACTGTGCTGCACATTAAAATATTCCATCCTGTCAGATGTGTGTGTTTTCTGAGCTCCTTTATCGCTGTAGCTGCAAAAATGCACATAAATGCCCAGAGTTTTAGATTTCTTTATCCGCTGAGTAAGACATACTTTTCCCATCAAGACCTACAGAAACCAACCAGGGCGCTCCTCTGCTGTCAAACAAACAGAACAGACCAGAAAACTCTCCAAGACGATGTTAGCTTCATGCAACAAGTTTTCTGTTTTCCAAACCTGTTTCAACGTTTAACCTTAACAGCAATAAAAGTCAGTCTGTTTGAGAACTATGCCAAATTTCACAAAAGCATGTGCGCAGGAAAAAGAGATGAAACACATACTGTACACACACTGCTGTGCATGCGTTTGTGTGGATCAAGGTCACCCAGGAAGACCAGCCAAGGTCCGCTGTGGTTCTGCTCCGACTGTTTAACATGCACGGTCATGTGTTCCTGTGCTGCTGATTGAGTGTTTAGTTTAGGCCCGGCCGGCAGGACTATGGGCTGATTAGCTTGTCTGATACTTTTATACCTCTCTTGCGCTCTGTAATCACATTACGCTTTCTGAGTCCGGTTCTACTGAACCGCCGTCCCTCCAAGCAGCAACACTAACAGGCCTGAGCAATCGTCTCATGTCACAAACCCTTAAGCTCAGATCTGCTCTAAGTAAAAAGGAACAGTCTTCGACTACGTGCCTTGTAGAAGTATTCACACCCCCTGAACTTTTAATCTCGCTCAAACCACAAACTTCAAGGTTTTTATATGTGAGAGACCAACACAAAGCTTCACATCATTGTGAAATAATTCATTAATTCAACATTAAAAAAACTAAAAACCTGAAAAGTGTGGCATGTTCTTTTATTCACTCCCCTTTACTAGGACACTCTTAAAAGGTATTCCGTGTAACTGACTGCACATTACTGAACACACCAACCACTCAGTAAAACATGGTGATGGCAGCATAATGCTGTGGGAAGATGGATGAAGCTAAATCCAGGATCATCCTGGAAGAAAATCTGTTACAGACGGCAGAAGACCTGAGACTGGGGTGGAGGCTCACCTTCCAGCTGGACAACCACCCTAAACATACAACCAGAGATACTATGGATGGTTTAGATTGAAGCAGATTCATGTGTTAGAATGGCCTAGTCAAAGGTCAGAACTAATCCAACTAAGAATCTGTGGCAAGACTTGAAAACTGATGTTCACAGATGTTCTCCATCCATTCTGACTGAGATTGAGATATTTTAGAAGAACATTTGAGCCAGTCGACGTTCAAAGCTGGTGATATCTGTGGTATTTAAGGACCTCAGAGGACCACATACAGACAACCTCCTTGCTTTTTCCTGCTGCTGCCTCTCCACTAATCACACACTCACACACTTGAAGGCAGCAGATGGCCTCGCACCGACAGGATTTCTGAAGTTTCCTTTTGTCTTTGAAGCTCTTTGGACCAAATTGTTTCACTGATCATAAATGTCATATCATCCTTCCTCCTTCTCCTCATCCTCTTCTTCTCCTGCTTCTTTGTTCTGTAACAGACTCTGTTGTTTGTGCATTCATGGTGGTGGTGGTGTGTGTGTGTGTGTGTGTGTGTATGGTGTAGATTAAATGTTTGTGGTTTTATCATTTGACTCTATATGTCTGTAAATATTTCCATAACTCTGCTGATGTTCATTCTCTCTGTCTGTCTCTCCAGAGACTTCAGTGAAAACCAAATTCAGGCGGTTCCAAGAAAAGCTTTCAGAGGAATCACCAGCGTTAAGAACCTGTAAGTAAATTTACTCTTCCTCTTCCAGACCTGACATGTTTCTGTCTTTTCTGTTTTTCTGTCATTGAAGCCACTTTGTTCTGCAGCTGCTCAGATGTTCTGGGTTATTGAGTTGAGACTAGAACTATCAGACTAAGAGTTAGTTCTGGTCTGATTGGAGACAGGAAGAAATAAGAAACTTTATTTAGTTCTGTTGTGTCAGCTATATGAATTAGAAATAGGGGAATAAAACACATTTACAGTTGCAGCCAGAAGTTTGACCCCAATCATCACTGACATGAAGGTCATGTTAATTTTAGGCTCTTAATGATGCACCTTAACTGAGAAGCAAGAGGTATGTGCATAAGTTCAAATATCTTGAGAGTTTTCTTGTATCTGCACAGGGTCAAAACTAAACATGTGGGTTCAAATATATACATACACCCGCACTAATATCTGAGCACGTGCTCTTTGTAGCCGTTATACAGTTTCTGCCATCATTCTGGTTGATGTGACCAGCAGAAACGTGAACGGTTAATGGAAGCATCCAGTGTCATACAAAGGTAGAAATATGAAATCATAAAATAAGAGACTGTAAGGTAAGGGCAATTTTACGACATCAGCAAAAATACTGTACAATTTGTTAAAATAGCAGAGTCGTATTCAAAGCAATGTGAAACTGAGTAGAATAATTACAAAAATGTACAAACTATGCATTTATATTTGTCAATAAAAAACAACAACAGACTATTTACAAGAAAAGTAAAAACTGAAAATAACAGCAGGGATGTAAATACTTATTGAGCTTGTTGGAAGTATTGATGGTTTTAAAGTCTAACAGCTGCTGGGAGGAAGGAGCTGTGATAACGCTCTTTACGCACCTAGCATGCAGCGGTCTGTCACTGAAGGAGCTCTCCAGGTCTGCACCAGCTTCATGCACGGGGCAGGGGGACATTGTCCAACAGTGATCTTAGTTTGCTAGAGTCCATCTGTCTCCTACCACCTGCCCTGGATCCAGGGAGCATCTTAGGACAGAACCTGCCTTACTGAAGCTGCCTGCTTCCTCTCAGCTGCAGATAAGCTGCTGCTCCAACACGCTACACTACAGAAGAAGGCTGATGCCACCACAGAGTCTGAAAATGTCTTCTAGAGCCCCCCCTGCACTCCAAAAAACCTCAGCCTCCTCAGCAGATGAAGTCTGCTCCGACCCTTCCTATAAAGAGCATCAGTGTTGTGGCTCCAGTCCAGTTTATTGTTTCAGATGAACTGTTGAAATGTTCAGATGCATCTCTAAAACCCAAATTAATGACACTCATGGTGATGATGAGTGGATGTAAACTTCTGACCTTTGATGTGGTGAAACTGAGGAGGAATAGAAGCTCTACCCCTGATGTCTCTCTCAGAGGACTGCTGCTCTGCACTGAAAATGTCTCAGCTGCTCTTAAAATAAAAACATGCCAGCTATGACAGGATATTTCACCATCGTCATCATCACTGAAGCCCTGACCTCCAGGCCAAGGTTGCACACAGCAGAGCAATCAGCTGCATTTGGAAAATTAGTGAAAACCTTCTAAATCTACACTTTTACCACAGAAAACTAAGGAGCTTAGATTTTATGGCACTATTAAAAAAAAGCTGTTTCAACACCTCATCTTAAACATTATCAGAACTAGATTTTATGTTCAAGCTATAATTTCATGTTGTTTACACCTGTAAGCGCCGCCCCCTCACCACGTCCTTAGTAACAAACATCTCATCATCACCTCTCTCCTCTGTCCTCTCCTCCCTCCTTGCTCCAGCTCCACCTACTCCTCCCATCTTGTCCACCAAGGTTTTGTCCTCTTATGAATCGCTCGATACGGTCCTGTCATTTATTCATGATGTCCTAATCAGCAATACCCAGATCAATATGCTGCCTAATCAATCCTTCTCATCAATAACAGCTGATCAATCCCACCTCTAAGCTAGCAGACAGACTCTTGGGGCGTTGTCTTTAATGTGGAGCTCAATAAGGAATGGGACAGAAAGGACCCAATAAGCAGAGAACAGAATGAAACAGGCAGTACTGAACAGAACCAAGGTTTCTAGACCTGCTCCTCCTTGGAGAATGCTTCCCTGCAGCTTTGAGATGCTTCCCTGGTTTAAAGCTACTAGTTGAAATATCTACAGTTTAAATATTTAAATATGAGCATTTTTCAGAATCAGAATCAGCTTTATTACCAAGTTTGTTCAGACAAACAAGGAATTTGACTCCAGAACACTTTGGTCTCAATAATAAAGAAATAGTTTCCTTCCTGAGATAGCCAGAATTGAGAGAGATTTTTTCCATCATGAGGACTATGATGGCCACTCCAAAACATGGACATTATTGTCCATGTTTGTAACTAATCTGGTGGTCTGCTGAGGGACAGTATCAATTTAAGAGACCCATTTGTCTCTAAGCTTTAACCTCCTGTCTGATGGGCTTCAAAATTTTTGCCCAATATTTTTCCCTTTAAATTTTTTTTTTTTCCATGAAAAAAATTTTTTGTGAAGTGCACCGGTCTCTCCTGCAGCAAGACACCCCCACAGCATGATGCTGCCCCCCGTTCTTCCCACTTGGGACGGTGTCCTCAGGCTTTTCCCTACAAATGTAAACATGTACGTTATGGACAAAAACCCAACTTTTACTTTCATCAGACCAGAAGACATGTCCCCAAAAGAACTTTGTCCCTGAGAAAATTTGCAGACTGCAGTTTTTCTGTTGCTTATGAAGGAATGGATTCTTCTTCTCTGAGTGGCTTTTCAGCCATGTTGGTCCAGGACTTGTTTCCCTGTGGATACTGACCAGCTTCAGCAGCATCTTCACAAGGTCTTTAGGTTTTTTCTGCGGTTAATTCACACATTTCCCACCAGAACCCAATCATCTTCTGGGCACAGAACCCGTCTCCTTCCTGAACACTATGACGGCTGGATGTTCTCATGGTGTTTATACTCGAATACATGGATTAAACAGAGGATGATGTCATATGATGTCATACAGTGTTTGAGGTGTTGCTTTAAAATACATCCACAAATGTTTCTCCACTGAACCCAAATGTTCAGAGTCACGTTTAAAAACAGCTCTTTTACAGGGTATACAAACATCTGGTTTGAACTGGACCTTCAATTAATCAGGTGTGTGAGAGCAGTGTCCCACCTCACTTCTCTCTCTGTTTCAGTGAAGAACTCGTGAGCAGATTAACATCCATCAAAGTTAGATTACAGATAAATGGGCTCCACTCGCCCCAGTCCCAGAAAACCAATGTTTAAAACAACATGGGCCCCCAAAAATCGTAGGAGATTATTTTTCCCAGTTTTAAACAGCGTAAAGGGAACCTCCGTTGGAGTGCCTTTGGGTGTTTTGTGGGGGCTGAGGAGGGGGGGGCTATTTTCCCCCTTTGGGTGGTTTTCCAAAACCCTTTTTTAAATTTTAGGTGCCCTCAGATCCTAATGCTCTCTTTCTCCCAAAATTTAAAACCAACCCCGGGAAAGTCTCACTCTGTGACCAACGCTTCCCGATTTTAAAAAAAACCCTCTGGAAAGTTTCCAGTGCCCCAAAAAAACTGCAGATTGATCTGCCCTCCTGCAGCTGTTGTCAATCAGAGAAGGTTTTTATTGCTTTAGTGATGCTGTAGGGGGCCCCAGAAATTTAGAAGTTTCCTTTTTTTTGTTGGGAATGATGTTTTGTTTTTTAAACCCGTGAAGGTTTTAAATTAATTTCATTGATTTTAAATTTTTAGTGTTTAAACCCGAGAAAAAAAGCATTTAGACTTTACAAACTGGGGAATTTTTTTAAGGGGAAAAAAAACAAAATCCCTCCTTTGGGTTTTCCCTTTAGGAGGCAAAAAACCCGCCCTTTTTCCCGATCCACCCAAAAATTAAAAAGGGCATCTCCCGGGGAATTAGAATAATATTAAAAGCTTTGTAATTTCAGTCTTTATATAAAAAAAATTAAAGAAATTTTTTCACACAGAGTGAAAAATGTTACTTAAATTTTTTTTATTTTTTTTAAAAATTTTAAAAAATAGGGGCCTTTCAGCTAATAAAAACTCTAATATTCGTTTCTTAGAAAATTTGGTTTATAGAAAAAAATTATAAGAAGTATGACTGTGTGTGTGAACATATTTTTTTAAACCGGGTTTCACCCAAATTTTAATCTGGGGGTATAAAAAAGAAAATTTCCCGGACTTTCTAATCCCCGGCCCCATTTTGACTGGGAAAACCCGTGGAATTTGGGTCAAACACACACACACACACACACACACACACATGCTTTGAGTAGTTGAAGTGACTACTATGCATGAAAGGGACAGTTATAAAGTGCTCTGTGTTTAAGGCAGATTTGGTTTTAAAATCCGGAAAAGGGCCCGGTAGTTACAAAAGGGGCAACAAAAGGGGTGGTATCCCTTGCACTCCCTTTTTTTTTGTGGAAAAAGGAAAAAAAGTCCAGATTTTTTCCCCAGTGAGGGGACTAACCTTGGGGTTTGGGCCTTTTTAAACCCCCCCTTACCTTCTGTTGAGTCAAATTTTGGGTTTATTTAATGAAATTAACCATACAGGTTTAACCTCTTGTCCAGAATGTCCCAAATTTTAAAAAATGTGGGTGTTGAAATTTAGGGCCTAGGGCTCAGAACTTTAATTCCCGTTTAATTTATTTTTTCACCAATTCAGAAAAAGATATGTCTAAAAGGGAAATCAATTTCAATAAAGGGAAGGGGGATTTAACCAGTTTAAAAGAAAAATAGAACTTTCATCTAAAATGAATTTATTGCTCTTTTATACATGGAAAAAAATGAAGTATAATTTATTTCATTTCATTCCCGGGTTTTGGGTTTCAGGGGTTTTTTCCTCCTCTTTTGCCCAAAAAGGGTTTCCCTTTTTTTTCCTTTTTCCCTTTCTTAAAAACTTTTTTATCCCTCTTTGAACCCCTTTGCTCCAACACGCCATTTTTTTGCCTTTTTTTTCCCCCAAATATTTTTTAATATTCTGTCTTTCGTTTTTTTCGGGGTTTTTTGGGTTTACTGTTTTTTCCTTTAACCTTCCCCCTCTTATGGGCCCGGGCGTTCTCCATTTTTTGATTCCAAAAATTTTTCAAAGTTGGAAAAGCAAATGGCCCCCTTTTCCCCCCCCAAATTCCTTGCAGTAGCCTCTTCCACCAAAGCCCTTTCCCATCCTCCATTTAAACCCCTCCCCTTAGACAAGGTGGGCCCTGCCAAATAAAAGGCTCCAAACCGGGGTAAAAAACCCCTTTATGACATTTGTCCGGGTGGACCCCTGCATTTGATTTTATATATGTCGCTCTTTTCTTTTCCCCTTTCCCCTTTTCTTTTTCTGTTTCTCCTTTTTTCTGTTTTTTTTTTTATTTTTGCATTCCCCCAACTTTATTTTTCAGAGATGGGGTTAGGGGCCCGTGGCTTTCCAAAAGGATGGTAGCCAGTTTAAATATTTGGGGGTTTAACCCGTTTCCACCACCCTTCATACCCACATGCACACCCCAAAAGGACCCCCCGACCCACCAAACAGATGATTGAAATGGCCAAGAACCTGGCACATATGATTACTGCAGTCTTTGCCAACCCCAAAGGAAAACGGTTTTGGTTTTGAGGGGGAGTCTGCTTTTACTTTTTGGTGGGGTGAGGGTGCTGACGCCCCTTTTTGTCAATCCCCCTCAAAATCAGGCCCTTGTCCCGTCAAAGCACAAATAATTAAAGTATAAATACTCAGTCTGAGCAGAAAGGATTTCACAGAGAGTGATGCTTAACTTGACTGATGTTTTCCAACCAAATTTGTCAAATCAGAAATGGGTTTCCCTTTTTTGGCCCTTTTCCATATTGCGGAAAGTTTCATTTTAATTTTTGCTTTCCAAAAATTTTTTTTATTAAAGTTACCGATTCCCCTAGAAAGTTGTGGCTTTTTCCTCCTGCTGAACCCAAAACTTTAAACCTGGGAATTTGGGAAAGGGCAAAAATTTAAAAACCCCTTAGTAAAAAACACCGGTTTGGGTTATGAATTATGAATACAAATTAAAATTAATTAAAATTTTAAAAATTTTTTAAAATAAAATTTTTTTTGGGCTGTTAAGGGGTTGTCCCCTTGGGAAAAAGCCCGTAATAAAGGGGTGGTATTAAAGGAACCAAAAAATTGAAAGGGGTGAGGCCCCAAACTTGGCCCTTATGAACAAACCCCTAAAAATCGCACAAAAATGGAAATGAATTACACCCAAATTTCCCCTTTAAAAACAAGAATTTTTTTAACAAAAAATAAAATCAAAATCCTTAGCCCCCCAAAATATTTTTAATCAACAAACCTTTTCTTTACCCCCTGCCTTTTAAAAAAACCCCAAAACCAAAATAAACTAAAAGCAGAATGAAAGAATAAGGGGAAGGGCTAATTTGGGGTAGTACAAATAAAAACAAGTTTATTAAAGATGATTTAAAAATCATGACCCAAAAGGGGTGATGCAAATTTTCCATGCAATTTTTATTTATGTTTTAAAAACCAAGGGAAATTTTTTGGAAATTTAAGTTTGTTAAATCTTGGGAAAAAAAACTTAGGGAAAAAATTGGTACACCTTTTGACAACCATTCTCAATGCAAGGGTCAGAAAATATTTTTTAAAAAATATTTTTTTAAAGAATGATTTTCGGGAAAAAAACCCCAAACCTTTTGGATGAAAAAATTCAATGGGGGGGTTTTAAATTTGCTGCCTTTTTTTATTTAAATTTAAAATTTTTAAAAAAATTTTTTTGAATAAAAACCCAAAAATTTTTTGAGAAAGTGGTTTAATTGTGTTAATTATTTGAAAAAAAACAACCTTTTTGGGTAAATGACTTTAGCGGGAAAGCAGTTTTTCTTAGCTTTTAGCGGTTAAAGCTAAAAAAAGAAAAGTTTATCATCAAAATTTAAAACACATCCCTTTAAAATACCCTAAAAAAAGGGGTTAAAACAAAGCGGGGATGGTGCGTTAGGGTCGTCTTCGGGTTTTTAAAAATCGTTTTAAATAAAGTTTGTCTAACTTTAAATAAAAACACAAACCAGAAACACAAATGAGCAATGGCTGAGAAGAAATCGCTAGCTTAAGATACGAGTTTTCAAAAAAAAAACCAAAATGTCAAAAATAAAAAAATTTTTAGAGACAGGGTCTCTGCGGGGGAAAACTCTCTGGAACAAAATTTGCTTTTGTAGCTCAAAAGAAAAGTAAGAAAGTTTGTCCCTTAAATTTACCCCCGTTCTGAATAATACCGGATACACAAACAGCAATAAATTCCTATTTAAATTTAGTGCATATGAAGCGTGAGTTGACATCTTGGATCCCAGTTTAAAAAGAGTTAGTCTGTTTGCCTGCAAAGAGAAACATTGGGGCCGTCCAGGCCCTGCGGGGAAGAGGTCATTGGTTGCAAAAGGGGTGTTTTTTATTCGGCAGGAGTCACAGGAAGCCCGTGTTACCCCGTTTTTGGCTTGCTGGAAGTGGGGTTAATACGTTTTTATTTTGAAATTTTCCAGAAAATTTTGTATCCCCCTTTCATTTTGTAACCATGATAATAACCATAAAATGAGAAAATATGGCGATGAGAAAACATACTTACCCTGTGCATCATCATCCGCACAGAGAATTCACTAGTCGGAGGATTTCTGAGTCATATATTAAAATAATATCAACATAAAACTTGAGAACATTTAGTGAATGTCTTCTCAAGCAGTTTGAAAATGACACAGAGCCCTCTGAACTTTTCCACATTCCGACCCGACCAATCAGGAGTTTATGTAACAGACCAAAGCAAAGTAGATCATCACTGTAGAGTAGAAGGAAAATGAATCATGGTTTTCAAAGATTTGTACAACTAAACATCTGAAATGTGTGGAGTGCATTTGCATTCAGCCCTCTGAGTCAGAACTTTGTAGAACCTCCTCTGGTTGCAGGTCCAGCTGAAGGTCTTCTAGGGTTTGTCTCCACCAGCTTTGGTTTCTTCTTTGTAACACATCTCAAGCTCAGTCAGACTGGATGGAGAACATCCGTGAACATCAGTTTTCACGTCTCGCCACAGAATCTTAGTTGGATTCAGGTCTGGACTTTGACTAGGCCATTCTAACACAGGAATCTACCTAACCACCCATTGTATCTCTGGCTGAACCTCCCAGTCAGGTCTTCTGCAGCCTCTAGCAGGTTTTCTTCCAGGATTGCCCTGGATTTAGTCCATCCATCTTCCCATTAATGCTGACCAGCTTCCCTGTCCCTGCTGAAGAAAAGCATCCCCATAACATGATGGTGCCACCACCATGTTTCACTGTGGACATGGTGTGTTCAGGGCGATGTGTATTGTTATTTCTCCTCCTTCAGTTCCAAACAGTTCAGCTTTGGTCTCATCTGATCAGAGCACCTTCTTCTACATGTTTGGTGTGTCCCCTACATAACTTGTAGTGACCTTTAAACTGGACATGTAATGCCTCTCTTTCAACAATGGCTTTCTTCATACCATTCTTCCATAAAATGAAATTTCTAAAATGCGTGTCCTATCAGCAGATTCTCCCTCTTGATCTTTGGATCTCTGCAGCTCCTCCAGAGATGCCATTGCTCTCTTGGCTGCTTCTCTGATTTATGCTCTCCCTGTCCAGCCTGTCAGTTTAGGTGGATGTCCATGTCTTGATTCTTCCATTCTTCATTTTCCAATTTCCACTTAGTTATGAAGCTGAACTTCTCCTAGATTATATTGCAGATTTGTCCCAAACGTTCCACATGGTGTCCTTCAGCGTCACATGATGAGGTTCTGTCTGTTCTACCACACGTGATTCCCTCTGAGACAAACAAGTCCCTGTTCTTTCTCACCTGACAGAAACAGAATCACAAACAGGCTGTGGCGGCTCGGATGGGTCAGTCATGGTGGATTATAGCTTCAGCTAAATGACAGCACCATTAGATGGAATAAATGTAGCTGTTCTATAAGGAAACATGTTCACACCAGATAAGGTGCAGCTGTCCCACATGAAAGGCCAGCCTGTTCAGATACTTGGTTTTAATGTTATGCATTAAAACTAGGTGCTCATATTACTCCTTGTTCTGCCTCTGCTTGTTTCTTGTAATAAAAAATGTTTTTCATTTCTCCAGCGGTGTCCACCGATGCTCAGAAAACACTTGGTCCAGGTCGCTGCAGGTTCTTCAGAGTGATATGTTCAGCAGATGTAACACGCACTTCTTTAGCAAATTACAAAATCCAACTGCAACAGTTTCTCAGTGTAAGGATGAGAAGAGCCGTCCTGTGGCTTTAGTGTCTCAGCTATCTCCTTCCTGTCACCCACTCCTTTTTTTTCTTCATGCTTCATGCTCCTGTACCCACAATGCAGTGCAGGATGGCCGTTTGTTTGAATTATGACCGCAGCGCCTCAGAGAAGGTGAGAGCATGGTGTCGTCTGTGTGCACATCTACGCACACTCCGCTCATGCTGCACCTCTCTGCCGCTGCAGATACCTCCAGCTCATTCTTTGTTCATCACTGCTGCAACAACGAACATGTGGAGCCAGACACGAAAATACACAAAATAATGAAAATAATAAAATAATACACAAATAATTATCTTTGTTTTGAGAGCAGAAAATTTGCCAAACGGAAGCATAAAGCAAGGAGCACCAGGCAGAACAGGGTGAGACGTGGTGGCCAGCTTCCTGAAAGGATTCACACACACACACACACACACACACACACACAGAAACTTGCCCTAATGTGGCTAATTCATTACACGGTCATCCTCAGCAGAGACCACGATGACTAGATTGATTTTACCTTAAAATATTTCTGCAGTTAGAAAGTGATGGACATTAATGTTTTTATTCTTTGAACTTCAATCTTAAATTCCAACAATTATCTTTAAATCTTTAAACCAGTTCCTCTTTTATTTGTCTGATTGAATTTGAGATGTAGAGCCTGTAGAGTCTTTGCTTGTTCCGATTTCTTCCGGCAGAAGCGGACTGATTATTATGGATAAACATGGAAAACTACCCACACCCTTGAACATCACTAAAAGCAGACCTGACATTTGCATGTCAAAGCTTATCTTCTCGTACTCTCAAATGCAGATTTCATGTTCTGTCTGACCGCTCTATCAGCAAAATGTTTTCTCTCAACTTTCCAAAGATGACTTTTTATCGTTGCATAATGAGAGACTGATGTAAATTTACCTCTGACTAATGCATCGTTTTGCTGTTAGTGGAAACAGATCAAGGATAAAAACATGTTTTATCTAAATACTAGTAGCACTTTTAATAGAGGCTAGCATATATGACTAGGGATGCACCCAAATGATAAATTGGGCCAGTATCCATATTAATCTTGCTGTTTTGGCCTATAACAGTTAATCATTGGTTATTAATATCGGCCCGGTTTTACGGGCAAATACTGATATGCAAGAAATTAACATCAGCCGATGCCAATGTTAACGCCGATATATGACGTTTGTCTGTGGGAAAAATCGTTGTGCCACCTGGAGATGAAGGAAGCCTACCGGCCTCCTAATCAGGTGTAAATCCTCCTCAAACACATTATTAAAGTTCTCAGTTAATATTTTAATGTGGAAGAACTGATGGTATCGATGATGTTTACTAATGTGGATCAGAAATGTGCTGATCATACTCAGCTGTTTGTAGTGGCGGGAAGCAGAACTGCAACCCCTTCGTCATCTGATGATATGACAGCAACATTTTCATGTTACTGAAACCCAAAGAAGAAGAGTTTATTAAAGGTGCAGCAGTAATAAGAGCTTCAGAGGAACTGCACATCAGGGATCCATCAGAAGGACATCAGATCATTATCTGCACTGCAATGGAAGCCAGTGTCATCACACAGTATAACCTGGCCCCGGGTGCCCATTGGACTCTAACTAAGGACTCACTTTCCATACCTTTTAACGCCCCCCCACCCAGAAAATATTAACTGTAATAGGCTTTTAACAGAAAGCAGAAGTATTCATACCTCCTGACTCTTTTCACTTTTTGTCACGATACAAACCTAAATATGTTTAATTGGGATTGTATGTTACAGACCAACACAAAGTGAAAATTATTTTCACAAAAATAACTAAAAAGCTTGCTGGTCATTTGTTTTTTGCCCCCTTTAAACATGGCAGTGGCAGCATCATGCTGTGGGGATGCCTTTCTTCAGCAGGGACAGGGAAGCTGGTCATGGTTGATGTGAAGATGGATGGAGCTACTGTTATAAGCTGCAGAAGACTGGAGACTGGGGTGGAGATTCACCTTCAGCAGGAGAACCAACCTGAACATACAGCCAGAGATACAATGGATGGTTTAGATTAAAGCTGGTGGAGACAAGCCCTAGAAGACCTGCAACCAGAGGTGGTTCTACAAAGTTCTGCCTCAGGGGGGCGGAATACAGATCCACACCGCACCTTTCAGATCTGTATTTGTAAAACATGTTGAATGAATAATTTCCTTCTGCTTCACATAAAACAAAATACACTGGAGCTTGTGGTTCCAATAATATTTAGGGGTTCTGAATGATTTCTGACTTTTCATACTACTTAAGTTCATAAACCAGACAGTTTATTTTCTGAGATAAACTTATGATCCTTCAGTCTGGTCACTCATCAGAACCAGAACCACCACAGCTTTCTGTTTAGAAGCCATTTTTTATAAAAAAACAGTCAGAGAACGGACATTTTTATTCTCCTTTATTGTAAGATGGCTCCTGATTGGGTATTCCTGTCTGAACAAAGTAATTCTCCATCAATCATCAACGCTTTGCCTCAACATTTGACCCAATCCAGTAAAACATTTGCAATAAGTCCTGTATGTGTGCCCGCCCCATGCTTTCCTTCGGTCCAATAATAACTCAGCTGGCAGTGATTGGCCACTGATGAATCCACGCCTCTGCAGTGATGCGTGCGTCGGTTGCCTTCCGGATTACAACAGAGGAAGCTTTGAATTAATTTACCGATAGACCTTATGATGAATGCAATCAAACAGACCAATTATATGGAAGGAAATTAAATGCTGGTCTCCTTTTTTTGTCCCCTGCAACAAACATCTGTGCTTTAAACTCACAAGCGCACACAAGGCAACATGGAGATTGATACCTATCATGTCTCTGCTAATCAGGTGCTCAGAGAACAAAGCTGTCAGGGGAATGCAATCATATCACAGATGATGAAATTATTTTATGTGGATGAAGTTGGGAGATGAAGTACATGGCCACCAATATGAATCCAGTGGTTATTGTCAATTCTGTGAAAATGACCGAGGAGCGAAGCTTGTTTGAGATGTGGTCTGAAAGTTATCAAAACGGTCCTATAACGTTAAATACAGCTGAAGAGCAGGAGATGTTTCAGCAACACTACAAGAGTCCTTGTGAGCATCACAAAGTGGTGTGAGCCACTCAGCTGTGCATCAGAAGGTTATAAATGCCCCTGATGAAGCAACAAACATGCAGACAAAAAAATTCATCAGCAATGTAGGAAGTCATAAACACAAGATTGAACAAATCAAGTCACCCATAAAACCACAAGAAGTAAAATATTTAGATTTTCATACTTTCCTCAGTTAAGTTTTATATTTAATTACATTTAGATTTCAACCAGAGCTAAACATCAGTATGAGGAGCAATGCTTAGAGGGTTATTCATCCAAACATGCTTTATTCATACCTGCAGGTTCAAGCAGCTGAAACAACCGAACGAGCACTCAGTGGGGGTCAAAGTTCATACAGACTAACAGATATATATGAGACGTGAGCTTTGATGCACCTCTAAGTCTAACCATAACACTTTGGCCCGTTAACCACAGCATCCACCTAGCTTCACGCACATGACAGCAGCTTCAGTCCACTGGTGGATTACTGCCCTCCAGATGGCCGATCAGGCTGTGTTTGCCAGCCTAAAAGCAGCCTTTTAATTAGATAAAACACAAACATGGCAGAACCATATGTTCACAGTCCCCAGACTCACTCACTGTGTTTTTGACTCAAGTCATCTAACAGATGCCTGCACTCACGACGCTGCTGCAACAAGTGGGCACAAAGAGAACGATCTCAGATCCTAACATCTCTAACCAAACAGTTCGAGCTCCAAGCTGATGATTAAAACTGTTGTTCACATCTTTGCTGGAATCCTAAAGCGTGCTACAACCTCTCAGTGTGACTTGGATTGCATCAAAGCATCTCCTCAGAAAATAATTACGTTTCTAGCTTAACCTGGCTCTCATGAGTCCAAACCAAGCTGCTGCCAACCGTTAACCACTAGCAGCTGGTCAGGCAAACACGTTCTGAGAAATAATGACCAAAAAAATTAAAATTACAGTTTGCTGTTGATGACAGAAGTCCTGCCAGTGTGTGCGAATATTTTCAAGTTGGATAAGAAGAAATAAAATGTACTTTATTAGGTACACCTTGCTAGTACCTGGTTGGACCTCCCTTTGCCCTGAGAACTTCCTTAATTCTTCATGGCATAGACTCAACAGGCTCAGATTCTGGTCCATATTGACCTGTGGCGTCTCGCAGCTGCCGGTGGTTTGTCGGCTGAACATCCATGATGACAATCTCCTGTTCCACCACGTTCTAAAGGTCTCTCTTTGATGGAGATCTGGTGACTGTGGAGGTAATTGGAGAACAGTAAAGTTATTGTTGAGATGATCTGATCTTTGTGACATGGAGCATTATCCTGCTGGAAGCAGGCATCAGAAGATGTGGTCATAAAGGGATGGGCATGGTCAGTTACAGTATACAGCACAGTAAATGTCCCACATACCATGACACCTCCACCACCAGACTGAACCGTTTATTCACGGCAGGTCTGGCAATGTTTCTCCAATCTGTTCTGGTCCAGTTCTGGTGACTCTGTGTGAGTTTTAGCTTCAGTTTCCTTGTTCTTAGCTGACAGGAGTGGTGCCTGGTGTGGTCTTCAGCCGCTGTAGTTCATCTGCTTCAAGCTTCCTGTTTGTTCAGAGATGTCAGAGATGTTCAGAGATGTCAGACCACGTTTGTAACCAGCAGGTATTTGAGCTGCAGCTACCTTCCTACATCTGCTTGAACCAGTCTGCCCATTCCCCTCTGATCTCACATCCCACTAGATCAGCAGATACTGAAATACCCAGACCGACCCATTTCGCACCAACAACCAAACTAAGTTCAAAGTCATGTAAATCCCCTTTCTTCCTCATTCTGATGCTCACGTTGAACTTCAGCAACTCGTCTTCATTGCATCTGGATTCCTAAAGGCATTGAGTCGGTGGCTTGTGATTGGCTGAGTTGCAACAACCAGGTGTACCTAATGAAGTGGCCAGTGAGTGCATATCTCTGTAGCTCAACAATATTTCCAGTGACGGGGTTTCCGTCTCCAGTCAGCCTCCTGAGATCTCAAGCATTTCATTTGCATTCATAGCTTAAGTTTAACTTTTAAACTTGCAGCTAATTGTGAGTTTTTCTCAAAACTTAAACCAAAGTCAGATCATAAACCTGAATGAAAGTCTTTCTCATGTCAGGCATTCAGATTAACAGTCTGATTAACTCTTCATGACTGACCTCCAGCGCTGTGGAGAAGAGTTTACTTTGACTAAACCTTTGGCCCTACAAGGCCCTTTGGAGGGACCTGCAGAAAGGCAGTTAGGTAAATTAAAGTGCTTCATATTACAAACATGCAATCATTAAAAACAAACCAAACCAGCTTGTTTCTCCTTCCCTCCAGAGAAAATCAGCTTCTGCTACAGGAAGGACCTTCTTCAGGGTAAAAGCTGACATGACTGATATAACAGGTGCTGCAGACAGTGGGGCTCAGGAGAAAGGAACTGGAGATTTAGAAGGCTGATAAAAGAGAACAAGGAGAAGGAATATGGATTAGCGATGGATAGATGGGGTGTGAGAGGAGAAAATGTGAAGAGGAATCAACGATGAGAGGAGAAGACACAAGAGGGGAAAAAAGGGATTATGAATGGAGAGGCAGGAGATAAAAGATGGAGGAGATGAATGCACAGAGATGAGGATAGAAAAGAAAAGAAGACAGAAGTCAAAGAAAAGGGGATTAGCGGCAGACGTATCCCGCAGAAGAAAGAGATTAAGGTAGAATGATACACTTTTTTATTCCTGTTTCTAGAGAGCAGGACTATAACTAACAGATGAGTCAGTCTTTGTGTTTCTTCTGTTGCTTCAGTGAATCTCTGCTTGTGTTTGTGTCCTTCCTCCTGACCTTTTGTGTCTGCAACAGTCTTCTTGTCGCTCATGTTGCTGATGTTAGATGCAGATCTTCAGACCCATGTTCTGCTCTGAGGACAGTATGTTTGCATTTGTACCTTTTATTGCAGAAAGAGAAACGAGAAGTCAAAGCGTTCATCGGAGTAAAAGTGTTGTACATTTAGAAAGCATGACTACATGCAATCTGTGCGTGCATCTATCAACCAGCAGGTTGGATACTTTAGTAAGTAGGTTTTTTAGGTTTGTAAACATGGTAGGCTAAGAATCTGTCATCAGGGATTATCTGCATCCTAAGGCTTCCAGAAATGTTAAACGGTAACATCTTCTTCTAACAGCGACTGGGCTCTGGGGGTGGAGGGACAAATGGGTAGATGGATTGGAGTAATGGAAAGAAGGGGGGAGGAGAGGAGGTTCAGGGTTGTTGGGTTCATGAGAGTTGGATGGTGAGCGGGCTGAATACCTTGAGCTAAGCAAATTAAAGTAAAAGTAAAAGATGAATGGCAGTGGGGTACAGGGTCGTTGTGAGAGAGCAGCAAACAAGTCGTTGAGCAAGCCGAGGGAGGAGGATCAAGGTATCGCTGGAGGATGAAGGAAGGAAGGAAGGAGAGCGGGAATGAGCGGCGGAGTCGTGACTGTAGCTTGATTTACGAAGGCTTTCCTTTTAATGAAATTGTTTCAGTGACAGAGCCGGTAAAAGGCCCTTAATGGATTGGCTGGCCTAATGTAATGAAATTACTCCCTCTTTCACTACAGAGAGAGGAAAAAAAGAATAAAAGAGGACGTGGGGGGAGGAGGAGGAGGAGGAGGAAGAGGATGGGAGAGCAGAAATGCAATTAATATTTACAGAGCAGACAAGCAGGGTGGGCTTTAGTGCCACTCGCTCTCTCCTTCTCTGAGTCTGCCTCTCGCGCCCCTCTCTCTCCTGGTGGCCAGAGTGCGGCGGGTGGGCGGCGGGGGAGGGAGGTGATAGGCTGACGGCAGGCAGGCCACTTCAACACACCGGTCTCCTCTCTCCTGCTCTCCTTTTCTTCTCCTCCTCTTGTCGGGGCCGGTCACATCTGCTCGAGGTGAGAGGCTTCACCTCCACCTGCGTGGACTAGTTTTCCCCTGAGTGTGTGTCTGAAGGAGTGTGTGGGCTGGGCGCCTCGCCGCCGGGGTGTCCTACCTGCTGCTTTAACCCGCAGCCGGGGTATCACCTTCACACATACCCACACATTCATTCATGCAATGCATCTCGTAATAGTCCCTCCCCCGGCTGAGGCTAAGCGGACCTTGCAGACTCAGATCTGACTCTCTCCCATCTCTGTCTGTCTGTGTGTGTGTGTGTGTCTGTGTGTGTGTGTGTGTGTGTGTGTCTGTGGGTGGGTGTGTGTGAATGCTGCAGGCAACTGGACAGCAACCACATCAGCTGCATTGAAGATGGAGCTTTCCGAGCGCTGCGCGATCTGGAAATTCTGTAAGTAGGAAAAACTGTGGTCCTCTCATCCTGCTCCTCCTCCTCTGCTCATCATCAGTTTATTCTTCTCATCTTTCGCTCTTTTCACGTGTTGCCTTTGAAACGGGATCTTTACAGCCACTCTCTTCCTCTTTCTATCAGTCTCTTTTCTGCCTTTACCCTCTTCATCCTTATAGTTTTTCCTCGGTGTTTACATATTTGATCTTTTCTGCCCACTTTCATTTTGTCCTTCATCCCATTTCACCCGACTTGTTACTTTTCTGTCTTCAAAGCTTTAACTTAAAGACGCTTCAGCTGAGAAAAGCAGTTTAAACGTACGTGTGAATGAAATCTTTGCAGCAAACTGCTTTTTGAGACGAAGAGCAGCACATCTGTCGTCCTTCACATCCAGCAAAAACACACTCTCACAGGCAATCATACAGAACATTAGATCAGTGCATCTTCCACCTGCTGTGGTTTGCATCTTCCCTGCACCATGTGTGCTACTGAGTGTAGGGGATTTTCCCTCAGCATACAACGATGCATTCGTGTTTTTATGTGTTTGCTTCTAGCTGTTTGACTTGATTCAGGGTGTGTGAGGATGTATGTGTTCTCTTGAGGACATGTTTTTATAGCAGCTCATTTGTCACTCTGCACAAATGTGGTGACTGGCGATGGTTCAGGCAGTTTCAGCAGTGAGGGGAGAGATCTCCACTTTTCTGCACAACTATACCTGTGCATCGCTCTGAATGAACACCAGTCATGTCGAGGAAGTTTCATTCATTATGTTAAAAACATATCTCTATCAACACGATTTAATCTTCAGTAGAATATACAATTTGTTAGTTGTCAGAAGTGAAGGAAAGAGAGGTGGAAAGATGTTAAAATATAACTAGAGATGCAGCATTCAGGCTTTCATGGCTGATACCGTTTTCTTTCACATCTGGTGGTTTCAAGAAGGACAAACTTCTAAAAGAGACAAAATGTTCTGCAAGTTCTAAATGTTTGAGTCCAACTGAAGATGAAGGTCTTCCAACATTATCTCCACCTGTGCATTAAGGCTTGTGTCCCTCAGCTGATTTTTGCTGAACTCAACAAAGGGCTTTTATAGACTGTTAACGATGGAAATTCTTCATTTTCAAAATTCAGATTTCCAGTTTTTGACTTTCTGATCCCCAATCAGAGCCGATCAAAGGAATTTTGACCTCCAGCTGATTGGTGCATATCTGGATATAAATACTCGGAGGTATCGATACGTTCGTTTTTGTGCTCCACTGTGCCTTAGTATTTGTTGAAACAGGGAAACTGATCATCACTCTAAATGAACATTATTCCTCAACAATGCAAAGAAAAGAACTGCACTTTAATTTTTTAAATATTACATTTCATGTTTTAAACAGAAAAACACAGCATGGCAGCTTGTGAAGGTGTTACATTTTGTGTGAAACAGCAAGACTTATATTAACTTATAAATAATAATTTTCAGTTTTCTCTGACATCTGATCTCACAATCTGTTTTTAAGGACTAAAACCTTCAGGTTCTTTGAAAAAGTTTGTTTTTTTAAATTTCAACTGAAAATGAAGGAATTCCATTTATGCATCAAAGCATTTCTCCTTAACTTTTCTCTGGTTTTAATTAAACTAAAAGATGGCCATCACAGTGCAGGCTCCGGGTTCATGTATTTAGAAACCAAAGGTCTTCGTTTGTAGGGGAGAAAAAATAAATCTTATTTTTCAGCATTTCAGCTGCGGATCAGAACCAATCCAGGACAAATAAAAGGTCTCAGGGATCAAATCAGTTTGTTTTTTAATCACCTTCTGGCTAATCGAGCTACTTGAAGATGAAGGCCTGACCTGCATGAAAGGATGAGGTGAAAAAATGAATATGAAGAAGTAATTTAGTGCAGGGATAAATTCTGGCTAACTTCTACATGCGGTTTATGCCCAGCAGAGCCACAGAGGGAAACGAGGTTTTCACTTAAACGAAACAGGAATAATTTTAACTCTAGTTGGTTGATTCTGGAGGAAATGTGTCTCATTATGACTCAAAGAACTGCTGTCACATGCACAGACTGTTAGAACCATAGACGGTACTCCAGAACCACGTTTAGATTGGTTGCAGGACAGAAACTGCTGCTAACTAAGCCTCAGTCACAGGGATTAATGGGTTTTCTTTCAGTTTCATGTGAAGAAGCTAAAAAAAACTTTTAATCCCAGTTCATTAATACTAAAATCATCAAATAAAATATGTACATCTGTCTAAATCACACATGAAGAATAACTGGTTACTGATCACAGAGGATAGGGGTGTAAAAACCTTCACTAAAGACAATATTTGGCCCATTTTGTTATCTTCTGCTCTCTAACCTCCATCAGGACTTATAAAAGTTAAAGATATGATTTTAAACGTTGTGACAGACAGTTTCGTAAATTTCCATCTGATGATTCCTTCATCTCTGCGTTTTATTTCCATTTAGCAGAGTTAGCTTCTTTGAATGCCTGCCTGCCTGCACCCTGTGCCGAGCGCACAATAGAAGTGAAGTGATAGGAGCCAGATAGCAGGGAATCAGTGGTGCGAGATACAGCATATTAGCAATTCATAAGTCTCTGACAGCTGAGTGCTCGGCAGGATTTACAATTCACTGTAAATACGTAGCCTTTCCCATTCACAACAGACAGCATGACAGCACACCATAGATTCACACAATGTGACGGTTTAATAAAGCCGGATCTGTGTGTGTGTGTGTGTGTGTGTGTGCAGGAGGGCACAGGGCTTGAATGACAGTAAGCAATTCTGGCGCTGGAATGATCTTCATTTTGAACATCTCCACTCACACACCCTCACACAGATGTTGGTGTGTTCACACAAACAGTCGAAGCCCCATCTGCTCGGTTCTTAGGGGCTGATTTCGTGACTGTGGTACAAAATGTGATGATAGAGATAACAGTGATTGGAGGTCATGTGACCATCAGGTGTACATGTAAATGTGTGTGCTGTTGTAATTCTGTCACTGTGAGGACCAGTTTATGCTGAAGACCTTCAGGTTGAGGACGTTTTCAGATCCATCAGCTCTTTAACGGGTTTCCAGGTGGTTTTAGGTGCTTTGGTTTTTCTGAGGACCGTAACACATGAGGAGAAAGATGTTCTGCAAGTTGTTTCATAAAGACAGTCTTTCTGAATCCAACAAAGATAAACAAGATTATCCGCATTTAAGCATCAAAGCATGTGTCTGAATATTTTTTGAGATTATTATTAAAATTATGGGAGTTTTTCCTTTGATACAGTTAATAAATAAAAAACATACCAGATTTTTTGTATTCAACCCGGCGATCATAATCACAGCTGATCAAGGACGGTGCGTCTAATTATTTACTGGGTTCTGTCTAATGAGTCCTCCAGATGATTTCATTTCAGATACATTAATTTGAATATTTCCTCACATGCTTCAAAAAAAT
>JAHHUM010003016.1:0-153732 GCA_036173005.1 Crenichthys baileyi
GGTTGTTTTTTTTTTTCCTGCAGCACAGGCCCAGTAAAGCTCATGCGACAGTAGCTGTGCTGCTGTAGTACACCCAGATGACTGGATGAATTTGGATTGGATTGGGCTCTGGTCTGCTTTCATTGTGTTTCAACCCTTACTGGCTCATTTTTTTCTGTTTCCTGCTCAGATGGCAGCATCAGGCTCAATTCAGAGCCAAACATGGAGCCTGTTGGCTTGCTGCGTCTGGCTGATCTGCTAAAGATGTCAGCACCCAGCAAATCTTCAGATTTGGAGCTCAGCAGACGTCGATCCAAGAGGTCGGTGTTTCTACAGCCTGGAGTAAGAATCTGTTCCCAGGAGAGCATTGATGAAGTTCTCGCCAGCCACCAGACCTACTACCAACTAAGAGGTACTTCAAAATCATAAAAACCCTCGTAATTTTGGCTGCATCAAAACTGTCTGCATAGCTGCTCCTCATTAGGATGTGTGGAGGTTGTTTGAATGGGGAAAGGTTGTCACAACATATAAGGTCTACTGTTTAGTAAAACAGTTTGTGTAAAGTGTACTGGTAAAAGTGTGAGTGTGAAAAGGTGCTTGTTAAGATGTGATTTCACTCCTGTCTATTCTGTGTCCTCTCCAGGGTGTTTGGACAAATGCTTCCCTGGGGGTCCGGGCACCATTTAAAGGTTCCGGGAGAGGCCAATGGCATAAGAGCGTGTGGGGAATTTTTATATATGGATTTTGGTGTTTTCATAATGGTGATAAAGAATAAAGTTAAAATATAAAATATTCAAATACTCGTACTCGTACTCGTACTCGTACTCGTCGTCTTCAGCTTATTCGGAACCGGGTCGCAGGGGCAGCAGACTCAGCAGAGACAACCAGACGTCTCTCTCCCCAGACACCTCCTCCAGCTCCCCCGAGGGGAGCCCAAGGCGTTCCCAGGCCAGCCGAGAGACATAGTCCCTCCGGCGTGTCCTGGGCCGTCCCCTGGGCCTCCTCCTGGTGGGACGTGCCTGGAACACCTCCCGAGGAAGGTGTCCAGGAGGCATCCGGTATAGATGCCCGAGCCACCTCAACTGGCTCCTCTCGATGTGGAGGAGCAGCGGCTCTACTCCGAGCTCTCACGGATGGCCGAGCTCCTCACCCTATCTCTAAGGGAGTGCCCGGCCACCCTACGGAGGAAGCTCATTTCAGCCGCTTGTATCCGGGATCTCGTTCTTTCGGTCATGACCCAAAGTTCATGGCCATAGGTGAGGGTAGGAATGTAGACCGACCGGTAAATCAAGAGCTTCGCTTTTCGTCTCAGCTCTCTCTTCACCACAACGGACCGGCACAGCGCCCCCATTACTGCGGCAGCCGCACTGACCCGTCTGTCAATCTCCCGCTCCATTCTTCCCTCACTCGTGAACAAGACCCCGAGATACTTGAACTCCTCCACTTGAGGCAGGAACTCCCCTCCAACCTGAAGAGGACAAGCCACCCTTTTCCGGTTGAGTACCATGGCCTCTGACTTGGAGGAGCTGATCTTCATCCCTGCCGCTTCACACTCGGCTGCGAACCGCCCCAGCGCATGCTGTAGGTCTTGGCTAGAGAGGGCCAGCAGGACCATGTCATCTGCAAAAAGAAGAGACGAAATGCACTGGTCCCCAAACCAGACCCCCTCCGGCCCTTGGCTGCATCTAGAAATCCTGTTCATAAAAGTTATGAACAGGACTGGTGACAAAGGGCAGCCCTGCCGGAGTCGAACATGCACCAGGAACAGGTCCGACTTAGTGCCGGCAATGCGGACCAAACTCCTGATCCGCTCGTACAGGGACCGGATTGCCCCTAATAAAGGGTCCCCGATTCCATACTCCTGGAGCACCCCCTACAAGGCATCACGAGGGACACAGTCGAATGCCTTCTCCAGGTCCACAAAACACATGTGAACCGTTTGGGCAAACTCCCATGTATATTTAAATAATAACAGTAAATTGTAAAATGTAAAAGTGTATGGATGATGGAGTTTGGTGAGCTCACCTGTCAGTAAATATGGTTCAGTCCTTAAACAGCTGAGACTTTTTAAGGCTGCCATTTGTCATCACAGTAGAGAGTACTTTTGTTGCTGTTAGGATGCCTGACATGCTATCAACTGTCCATCAAGTGGTGCTAAATGTGGACAAATAAAGACCTGCTGTTGCCAACATACTCTGCCTCAGCCTTCATCTCCACTGGAAGTTCAGACAACTTGTTACAATGAGCAAGAAAAAAAGATCTGGTTATTCAGTATTTGACCGATCAGAGCAAGTCAGGAGAAAATTGGTTGATTCTGATATCTGGACGATTATTCGGTGCATGTCTATCTATTACAACAGCTATCACTGTGGACCTGCAGCAACCATGTTGGACGCTTAGTGGATTCAGTTGGAAGCCTTTTGCATGAGAGATGAAATGTCTTCAGAAAACGAGAGCAGTCCAGTTGCTTTCTATATAAGCACTGAAGATTGCTCATGAAATGTTCTGATCATGTTAATTTTATTGAAAATCAGAACCAGCTTTAAAGGCCAAGTTTGTGAGCACCAACAAGGAATTTTACTTTGGTTTCCATCCCTCACATCGTAGATCAGTCCAAACAACAACCACAATATGGAAAAACACTTTAGAGTAAAAAAACCCTGCAGACCTAATTGTTGTTGCAGTCTGGACCTGTCTTGTTCGAGATGGATGGAGACAGGACAGACTGAATGATGGCGCCAATTCACAACACATGTCGTCTCAAGGCGCTTCACAAAACTCAGGTACATACATTCCAATTAGTCCTAACCATTGAACAGTGCAGTCAGATTCAGTTATTTATTCAAATTAGATAAAAAGTTTTTCTCTCTAAGGAAACCCAGCAGATTGCATCCAGTCAGTGACTTGCAGCATTCACTCCTCCTGGATGAGCATGTAGAGACAGTAAACAGTCACTGGCGTTGACTTTGCAGCAATCCCTCATACTGAGCATGCATGTAGCGACAGTGGAGAGGAAAAACTCCCTTTTAACAGGAAGAAACCTCCAGCAGAACCAGAACCAGGCTCAGTGTGAGCGGCCATCTGCCACGACCGACTGGGGGTTAGAGAGAACAGAGCAGAGACACAAAGAGAACAAAGAAGCACTGATCCAGGAGTACTTTCTATGGGAAGGAAAAGGTAAATGTTAATAGATGTAGCTCCTTTAGTCGTTTCACCTAGAAAGAAAGAACAGATAAACTCTGAGCCAGTTTTGAAGGTTAGAGTCTGAAAGAGAGCACATAGAGTTAGTTACAGTAGAAGCTCAGTCAGTAGCTATGTCTAGGAGAGAGAAAATGTTATCAAGATGGCGCCGACGATGGCAGCCTCGGAGCTTCGCTCTCTCTTTGTTTTTGTAGTTTTTGTGTTTATATGTTTTTCGAGCCACAGTACTGTGGTCTCGGGCCACAATTCGGTGGTCTCATTCAGTAGAGAGGAACTTCTCAACATCAGAGAGTCCTCTCTTGGGTTTTTTTCACCATCCTTCATTGATCCGAGGTTCACTGAGCTTCTGGCAAGCGGAGCGGCGGCGCTCTACGGGATACTGCGCCGGAGGCGTCGGAGGGGAAAGCGAGCTGGCGCCCTAGTAAAGCTCTGCAAAAGAGGACTTCGCACACCACTGCCTTCAATCCACCTGGCAAATGTCCGCTCCCTAAGCAACAAGATGGACGAGCTACTTCTTCTCACCGGTAAAAACTCGGACCTCCGCAGATCAGCGGTTCTCTGCTTCACCGAGACATGGCTGAGTGAAAACATCCCGGACCGCACACTGCTGTTGCCGAACTTCCAGCTGTTCAGAGCGGATCGCAGCGCGGAGCTATCAGGGAAGAAGCGAGGAGGCGGAATCTGCTTTTATATAAACGAAGGTTGGTGCAGAGACATAAAAGTGCTGGGGAAAACATGTAGTCCGGATCTGGAGTCATTCTCCATAATCTGTAAACCGTTTTACTCACCGAGAGAGTTTTCCTCGTTCATAATAATCGGCTCATATTTTCCTCCGCATGGCTGCACTTCTGCCGCGGAAAAACATCTTGCTGAGCTGATTACAGACGTGGAGAAAAAACACCCTGACTCTTTCATCATAATACTGGGAGATTTTAACAGCGCAGATCTCTCTAATGAGCTCCCTAAATACAGACAGCATATTAAGTGTCCCACCAGAGACAAAAACACACTGGACCACTGTTACACAGCTTTTAAGGACTCATACCATGCTGTTACCAGGGCTGCTCTGGGACTTTCGGATCATTGCCTTATCCACCTCATCCCAACTTACAGACAGAAACTAAGAGCTTCCAAACCCACGGTTCACACTGTTAAAAAGTGGACTGAGGATTCGAAGCAGATGCTACAGGCCTGCTTTGAATGCACAGACTGGACTGTTTTTGAAACCTCAGCCACGGATTTAAATGAACTAACTGATGTGGTGACATCATACATCAGTTTCTGTGAGAACATGTGTGTGCAGACCAAGACCTTCTGCACCTTTGGGAACAACAAACCATGGTTCACTCCACACCTCAGGAATCTGGGCAGGGACGGAAGGAAGAAGCTCACAGCAGTGGAGACTGGGCGTGGTACAGGCAGGCCAGGAACAGACTTACAAAGGAGATCAAAGCAGCCAAGAGAAGCTACAGTGAGAAGCTGAAAAACAGCCTTTCTACTGGTGACACTTCGGCTGTATGGACTGGTCTGAGAAACCTGACTGCCTACAGAAGCCCCCCCACCCTTCCTGAACAAAGTCCTCGCCTGGGCAACCGTCTGAATGGCTTCTACTGCAGACATGACAAGAAGCCATTCACACCTCAAACCAACTCCTCCACATCCCATTCAGGAACAAGTTCGACCAGTAAAGCAACCAACCCCCTACCTTCAGATCCTCTGCCTGCACTAAAGATCTCTGAGGAAGATGTAAACAGGCTCTTTCAGCGCATGAAAACAAAGAAAGCTGGAGGACCTGATAACGTCTCCCATCATGCCTGAAAGCCTGTGCAAATCAACTCGCTCCAATCTTCACCCCGGATCTTCAACAAGTCACTGGAGAAGTGTGAGGTCCCCTCCTGCTTCAAACGATCCACCATCATCCCAGTGCCCTAGAAACCCACCATCCTAGGATTAAATGACTACAGGCCTGTAGCCCTGACGTCTGTGGTCATGAAATCCTTTGAGCGGTTGGTGTTGAAGCACCTGAAGGACATCACAGGCCCTCTACTGGACGCCCTGCAGTTTGCTTACCGAGCAAACAGGTCGGCAGATGATGCTGTTAACTTAGGTCTACACTTCATCCTGCAACACCTCGACCACCCAGGGACCTACGCTAGGATCCTGTTTGTAGACTTCAGCTCGGCCTTCAACACCATCATACCAGACATCCTCCACCAGAAGCTCACTCAGCTCAACGTCCCAGCCTCCACCTGTCAGTGGATCAACAGCTTCCTGACAGACCGACAGCAGCAGGTGAGACTGGGGAGCATCTTCTCCCGAACCAGATCAATAAGTACTGGTGCCCCCCAGGGGTGTGTTCTATCCCCACTCCTCTTCTCCCTGTACACAAATGACTGCACCTCAGCAGACTCGTCCGTGAAACTCCTGAAATTTGCAGATGACACCACTGTCATTGGACTGATCCAGGACGGTGATGAGTCTGCATACAGACTGGAGGTGGATCGGCTTGTACACTGGTGTAGTCAGAACTGCCTGGAGCTAAACCCACTCAAGACTGTGGAGATGGTAGTGGACTTTCGGAAAACACCACCTCCATACACCCCCCTCACCATCCTCAACAACACCGTGTCGGATGTGGATCACTTCAGGTTCTTAGGAACCACCATCTCTGAGGACCTGAGATGGTCTTCACACATAGACACTGTTCGGAAGAAGGCCCAGCAGAGACTGTACTTCCTGAGGCAACTTAAGAAGTACAACCTTCCCCAGGAGCTGCTGGTCATCTTCTCCACTGCCATCATTCAGTCTGTCCTGTCTTCATCCATCTCAGTGTGGTTTGGATCATCCACAAAACAGGACAGGTCCAGACTGCAACGAATAATCAGGACTGCAGAGAGAATCATCAGGGCTGACCTTCCCTCCATCCAGGACTTATACAGGTCTAGGGTCAGGAAAAGAGCTGCTAAAATCTCTGCAGACCCCACACACCCTGCACATAAACTGTTTAGAGTTCTGCCTTCAGGGCGACGCTACAGAGCGCTGTTCACTAAAACCAGCCGCCACAGAGACAGTTTCTTCCCTCAGGCTGTTTCTCTGTTGAACATTCAATAAAATACAAAACAACAGCATACAGTTGTTGCAAATGCACCTTTTTATTTATATATGTGTATATTGTACATTGTAAATATGTATATTCTGTAGTGCAAAAACAAAAACCAAAGAGCAAAGTGTACCGGAGTCAAATTCCTTGTTTGTATGTACAAACTTGGCAATAAAGCTGATTCTGATTCTGATTCTGATGTCTAGGAGAGAGAAAGGGTTAAACACTAAAAGACAGGGCCATGTGGATTATCGGTAGAGGGTGAGCATTAAGTTGTTGCCAGCAGAAGCTTGGAGGATTCCCCTCTCCAGAAAGTTGTCACAGCTAGACACAGAGTCAGGCCAGGTGTAGCTTCTAGGAAGAGAAAAGAGAGAGAACAAAGTTAAAAGCTGAAATAACAGCAAATAATACAAAAGTGGAGAGTAGTGTGAGAATGTAGCGAAGAGAGTGAAAGTGGTCATTATGTCCTCCAGCAGCCTAAGCCTATAGCAGCATAACTACAGAGATAGCTCAGGATAACCTAAGCCACTTTAACTATAAGCTTTATCAAAAAAGAAAGTTTTAAGCCTAGCCTTAAAAGTAGACAGTTTGTCCATCTAGAGCCCACTGATGGCCATTGTTATACTAAAAACCACAACGATTGGGATACCTCTCTCTGTCAGATTGATTATAACTATTGGAAAAGAGAGGGGGTCATACAGGTAGCAGAAGAGGAGTGGGGAGGGAACACACCCCTGGGGGGCGTCGTTGCTGATGGTTCTTGAGCAGGAGATGATGTTCCCCAGCCTCACCTGCTGGAATCCTGGCGTACGTCCCTGGGTGGTTGAGGTGTTGCAGAATTGTGTAGTCCCAAGTTAACTGCATCATCTGCCGACCTGTTTGCCCGGTAGGCAAACTGCAGGGGGTCCAGCAGGGGGCCTGTGATGTCCTTCAGATGTTACAGCACCAGATACTCAGAGGACTTCATGACCACAGGTGTCAGAGCAACAGGTCTGCAGTAATTTAATCCTATGCTGGTGCTTTACTTGGGGACCAGGATGATGGTGGAACATGTAAAGCAGGAGGTTGCCTCACATGGCTTCGGAGACTTGTTGAAGACATGAGTGAAGATGATTGACCAGGACAGATTTTCAGGTAGAGAGGGGAGACGCTTTCAGGGCCCGGAGTTTTCTTCCCAATCAGACACTGGAAGACCCTATTAACATCTTCCTCTCTGACCTTTAGTGCAGACAGGAGGAGAGAGGATGGGTTCAGAGTTCTAGGAGGAAGATGCAGATCGACCCTTCATTTAAGAGTGGGGTGTGAAAGGCTGGCAATCAAACCTACAAAAGAAGCGGTTCAGATCCTCAGCCAGGCGGGGTGTCCTCACAGCATGAGGGGTTGGGCTCCTGTAGTTGGTAATAGTCTGGAAACTCCTCCACACTGAAGTGGTGTCATTACCTGAGAAGCTGTTTTTATTTTTTCACTGTAGGATCTTTTGCCAGTTTGATCTCAATTGAATTCAGTTTATTTATGTAGAGCATGTAGCAACAGTGGAGAGGAAAACTCCCCTTTAATAGAAGGAATCCTCCAGCAGAACCAGAACCAGGCTCAGTGTGAGCGGCCATCTGCCATGACCAACTGGAGGTTTGAGAGAACAGAGCAGAGACACAAATGGAACACAGAAGCACTGATCCAGGAGTACTTTCTATGGGAAAGAAGATTAAAGGAGTTTTCCATCTCCTTTGTCAGTTTTTTTTCTTGCCTGCTTATACAGGACCTGGTCTCTATAGTAAGCCTGATCTTTGGTCTGATGCAGCTTCCTCTGATGCAATGAAAACTATGGTTTATTGTTGCTGAAAGTGCAAAAGGTCTGCAGACAATCTCCTGACAGAAGCTGATGTATGACGTCACTACATCAGCAAACTGGTTGAGATCAGAGGCTGAAGCTTCAAAAATACTCCAATATGTGTAGCTAAAGGAGTTCTGTCGAATCTGCTTTGACTCAGCAGTCCGCTTCCTAACAGTCCCAACCACAGGCTTAGAGGTTGTCAGTTTCTGCCTGTAAGTTGGTATGAGATCAAGCAGGCAGCGATCAGAGAGTCCCAACCCTGCATGAGGGATGGCACTGTATGCACCATTTATAGCTGCGGTCTATGTTCTTATCTCTGGTTAAGCAATTAACATGCTGTGACATAGCATGTCATTCATGATTTGCTTAGTTAAAATCCCCAAGAACAATAATGAGTGTGTCTGGCGGTTTTTCATGTCAATTATCAGGTCAGCCAGCTCACAGTCTGCTTCTAAAGTGCAGGATAGAGGGATGTAAAATCCGACCAGAAGGAACGAGGGGAACTCCCTCGTTGAATAAAAGGGTTTACAGTTTATAAAAAAACTCTAGGTGAGGAATACCTGTCTTCTGTAGCAGTGTAACATTTCAGCACCAGGCTTCTTTACATAAGAGCAGATCCCACCTCTTCTGTTTTCCCCGAGAACTCCGGTATCAGAAGTGTGCTGTCTGGGATGTGTTCACCGAGCCAGGTTTAGTTGAATCATAAGGCAGCAGATCAGCGGAAGCCTGAGTTCTTCATGCAGAGAAAGATCAGTTTATCTGTTTTGTTCACGAGAGACACTGGCCAGATGGATGGATGGGAGCGGAGCGCACAGTGCCCGCTGGCGGAGTTTGACAAGCTTTCCTGCCCGTTTATCTCGCCTGCGTCTTCGATAGATTTCACAGAAAGCTGCTGCACTTCCAACCAGGATCTCAAAAAAACTCTCCGGTTCAATAAAGACGGGAGAAAAACTGCCCAGAGGAGTCCCTGATGCTTAGGAGTTGCCCTCTCATGAAAGTGGTTGCAGTATGGCAGGATACAGCAATAAAAAGCAAAAATACACAAAATATGAGCGAGCGAAGTACCGAGGCAACCATCTGCGGTGCCTTCTTGCTTTTTGGTAGATGATAAATAAAAGAGGGCTAAATGCAGAATGTTGTGGCACTCCCTATGAACGGTGAGAAAATGATACCAAAGACTTTAATAGCTATTTTCCTTTTTCAGTTTGGGAAATTTAGACCATACCCCAATAAACTGATCATAAGATGGAGCGTCCGAACATAATCCTGACCTGTGCATCATGATGTCAGTCTGGGATTGCCAGATCTGACAGAAAACAATGACAGTTTTAACAGCTGATGTGGATTTCTTAGTGAAGGTTTACGTTTGACTTGTTTTCTCTTCTGGTTCTTCACTTATGCCATCAGCTGACTAAGCTACTTCTTCCTGTCAGCTTCTGTCTCCTGGCCAACCATTCTGCTTTCTAAAATGTCTTTACTGCCGTCACACCGTCTCCTCTGCAGCAGACAGATGCTACGCTCCTCTGCCCCGCAGGCCTCCACTCTTCATCATCGAGCTCATCAGCAGTCCTGCTCCACATCACATTGATTCGGATCATTCTTCACCCCGGCAACACCAGAGCCTGAACTCCATCTGGGATAATCCTGTTTGACCTGTGCCGTGACTGCTGCTGTGAAATGATTAACCCAGGTCCTTTCACTGTAAACTTTACTTCTAATAAATTTCGGGGTCAAACATTTTCTTTATTTTGCAACTAACCTGTCAAATAACCAATTACAACCTGACGCAAAACATGTTGTCACTTTTCACATCATTCTTAAGACAATGTATGGAAAAACATGAGGAGGCTGTAGGTAATTTACAATAGAAACAGCTGCATACAACAGGATCTTTTCATTCAGCTTCAAATTGCCTGCCAGTCTGGTAGTTAGCTGTGATGGTCTGATTAGTCAGACAAGTCTTAGTGATTGTAGGAACATCATCATTAACTAATTTCCCCTGACTAAGCTGCACTTCTTCCAGAGAAAGTAGAAATGAAGCTGGTAGCTGGTGTTGAGATGAGCTATTGTATTAATGTAACTGCAGGTTTTCAGGTTCTGTAACCTTTCTTCATTAAGCATTTAGAATTCAAAATAAACAAAAAAGACCAGGTAGGAAGAAATAAAAATCTCTCCATATTATAAAGTTATGGCATTCTTATCAGCATCAAATGTTTCAACTGCGTTCTCAGCTTGTTTTTCTCTTACACTCTAAATGTCCAAGTGCAGGTCTGGCTGTAATTAGAGTCACTCAGCTCACTGTTCTGTCTTTGACTGATCTCAGGGAATTCACAAATTCTTAGAAAAATTCACCGGTGGGGCCTGTGGGCTCGTCGCTGCAGCTCCCTGGGGCTTCTGCACTGTGGCTGCTGGGTGGTTCCCCCGGGACTCTCCCTGCTTTTCTCTGGAGGGTTGCGGTAGTCCAGGTGATGGTTCTCCTGGGGTTCCTGTTCTCTGGTAGGCCTTTGGATGTCTATGGCTCGGATCTCCTCCGTATCTGTTCCAGGTCCAGGGGGCAGGTCTGTGGCTCCTCACACTCGCTATTGCATTTTTTTATTGAGAAACCTTGTATACACAAGCGCGCTCACACTCAGACCCACAGGAGTTTAGATTCAGGTGTTAACAGATGCACAAATGTTCTATATTGAGCTGTATTTACCACTAAATACATCTTGCATTCGTAAGTTTTTCCATTCTTCCTCCATTCTTTTCTCCTTCTCTCACCTTTTCCTTTTTGCCCACCTCTCTCTCTTTCGTGATTCTTATTTTTTCCTTTTTGTTTCTGTCTCCGTGTCCGGAACAATTGAAATAATCCCAAAGCAGTGTCTAATAAAGTTTCTTTTATAAATATCAAGCAGAGCATTATAGCGTATAGCTGTAATGCTCCACTTGTGAAAGTAAATCTGTTGGGCTTTTTCTTGGCACTCAGACAACAGTTCTGAGCTACTCTGCCGAAAAATTCACAAGCCTTGTTAATTGTACAATGCACTGTACCCAGACCGTGAGCTGGTCCTGCCCTCAATTTAGTACCAACTAATAACTGGAAATAAATAGTTAAACGAGAGCCACGTGAGTAGCAAGGCAGAGAAACGCTAGCTGAGATTTGGAAAAACAGAGTTAGAAGTGGTTTCAAAGATGAACGTGACAGTATTGTATTACTTTCCTTCAGAACTCTCCGCAGATCTGCATACTCTCCATCTTGCCAGGACTCCTGGTGCATAACCGTGGTTCAGGCTGATTATGTGATTCCCACATGAAAGCTGCCTTTGCCACGCCAACCTGAGAGGTTCCTCTTTCATCCTTTCGCTGAGGAATCTTACCAAGATAGAGCTAGGCTGCTGGAGGCCTCGTGGCTAATGCTTGGTGAGCTCTCTCTATTTGCAAGGCCTTAATGTCCAGAATATTCAGGTTTTCTTGTATCAGTTTCTCCACAAAGGAAATGATTAGCTTTCAATCACCTTCAGTCCCTTCGTGCAACTCGTATGTGCTTAGATTTTCTCTCCGCTCATGGCCTTGTTGGTCTGTTTCGTTCCACTGGAGCCATTTTTCTTATTTTCTGCTATCCTTGTCTCCACCTTGTCTATTCAATTCAATTCAATTCAATTCAGTTTATTTATATAGCGCCAATTCACAACAAATGTCGTCTCAAGGCACTTCACAAAAGTCAGGTACATACATTCATATTAATCTTAATCACTGAACAGTGCAGCCAGATTCTGTTATTTATTCAAATTGGATAAAAAGTTTTTCTATCTAAGGATAGAAATTTCTATCTATTCGCTGGTTGGTTCTGGCCATTTCATCCTTAATCTCTTTAACTGCGTTTGGTTGTCTGCTTCCCCCTCATGTTCTGTAATCTTAATGTTCTTAAGCAGCTTCTGTCACTGGCAGAAGTTTGGGATATTTTCTCTACTTAACTGTGACCATCTCTTCTTCAGTTAATGTGAAACATAAACTTGTGAATCTGAAGTAGTGAGGCAGGAGGCAGTCCTTGAGTTATTTCATTCATTTATTCGTCTGTGTTATTATTAGCGAGGAGCTAATATTCAGAAAAAACATAATCCTGCCTGCCGGTGGTTGGAGTCTCTGCCCGCTGGTGTACTTGTGGTTCTCGGTGTCCTGGGCTGGGGTCTTTGGTGTGTGCTGGCTCACTCCCGGTGGCTGCCTGCCGGGGCCAGGACCCCTGGGCTCTGTCGGGCCTCTGCCTTGGGGGTGGTGTGTCCTGGGGTCTTGGGTCTCTGGGTCCATTGCTGGATCTGCTCGGGCGTGGACGGCTGCCGGCGGGGCCTGTGGGCTCATCGCTGCGGTTCCCTGGGGCTTCTGCTGGGTGGCTCCCCTGGGACTCTCCAATGCTCTTCTCTGGGGGGGTTGCGGTGGTCCCGGCGTTGGTTCTCCTGGGGTTCCTGTGCTTTGGGGCGCCTTTGGATGTCTGTGGCTCGGATCTCCTCGGTGTCCGTACGGGGACCACGGGGCAGGTCGGTGGGTCCTCACACTTGCTATTGCATATTTTTGTGGAGAAACCTTGTATACAAAGCGCGTCCACACAGGTGTTGATAGATACACAGATGATCTATATTGGGCTGCACTTCTCACTAAGTACATTTTATATTCATAAATCCCGTGTGCTAATTTGTGTATAAGCAAGCAGGGTGTAACCTTTTATTCTATTCATCCTTCTTTCTCTCCTCCACTCTCTCCTCCTTTTTTCCCCTTCTTCCCTTTTGCCCCATCTCTCTCTTTGTCAAGCTTCTGTTTTCCTTTTCATTTCAGTCTCCGTGTCCGTAACAATTGAAATGTTCATAATAAAGTTTTTTTTTTTATAAATATCAAGCAGAGCCTTAAAGCAATAGCTGTGATGCTCCGCTTGTGAAAGTAAATCTGTTGGGCAATTTCTTGGCACTCAGACAACAATTCCGAGCGCTACTCTGCCAGACAGGACACGGTCAAAAAAAAAAAAAAGAAAAACCATAATCTTTATTTAATTTGATTCTTAATTGGCTAGGTTACCACAGCCTGTTGCCTGTTGGTTTGATTCATGAGAGAGAAACAAAAACGTACCCGAAACAGGGCCAGAAAAACAAAACCAAAAAAAAAAAAGTTCAGGAGGAACACCAGAAGTACATCCCAGCAAAACCCAGAGTTCAGGAGGACGGCCCGGAGGTCGTCCCGTGCAGACACAGAGTTCAGGCCATGGAGATCTGTAGCGGAGCCGCTGAAGCTCAGCACATGGAGAAAGTCTGTCCTCTAACCCCTCACGTACAGGAACAGATTGTGAAGGCAGTTCGTCCACGGACCCCTCCGTAACAGGACAAGAAACGGGATCAGGAAGTGGTGGCAGCTCGTCCTTGAGCTCCTCCAGAACAGAAACAGGAATTGGAGACAGCTTGTCCATGAACTCCTCCGTGGACCAGAGATGGAGGCAGCTCGTCCTCGGAGCCCTCCAGGACAGGACCAGGAACAGGAACCAGATTTGGGAGCAGAGGCAACTCGCTCTTGAACTCCTCCGAAACAGGAACCGGAAGAGGAGGCAGTCTGTCCCCAAATCCCTCACAGGCAAGAACAGGAGGTGATGGCGGTTCATCTTCGGACCCCTCCAGAACAGGACAGGGAACTTCTGATCGACCCTCAGTGGAAGCAGGAACTGAAGCGCCGGTAGAACCCTCGGTGGAGCCAGCAGCTGGTGCGGAAACTGAGGCGTCTGTCTGACCTCCGGCGGAAGCAGGAGCTGAAGCGTCATGCCGACCCTCAGTGGAGAGGCAAGCAGAGGAGGGAGCAGGAAGCCTCCGCATGGAAGCAACGATTTCTGCCAGGGCTTTCTGACGCTCCCCTTCGATGATCCTGTGGGTCAGGGGATCCCAGGGGAAAAGACTCCCCTATTCCTCCAGCCAGTCTATCAGGCCGTTTGCTGCCTCCAATCTCCGCCATGGTGAGTTGGGAGAAGTAAGGAGGTGCGCAAACCGTCTTGCCATTTCCTTTCCATGTCTTAACTCCCTTTCATATCTCCTAGCTTGGTCCAAAAGGCTGTGTTCTTCTGTCATATTTCGGGCTTGTAGTAGGACCAACGTGCAAGGAGAAACCCAGGATACAGATGATTAAAGGTAAGTTGCATTTAATATTTCACACTCCCAGAACTCCGACCGAACAGACGACTCTTCCAGACAAAGATAGGGAAACACTAGAAACAATGGGGTTTAAATACAAAGAGAACAGCAGAGGGAACCAATGAGCAACGAGACTAACTAATGTGAGTGAATGAAACCAATTAACAAGTGAAATCAATTAAGTGGAGGAGTTCTTTGAACTTGAGGCCCCACTTGAGGCAGGACCTCCCCCCCGACCCGGAGAAGGCACTCTACCCTTTTCCGGCTCAAGACCATGGCCTCGGACTTGGAGGCACTGATTCTCATCCTGGCCGAAAAGGCTCAGCTCTCGAATTACCGCTCGATCCACTTTCCTACCTTCATCTATGTCATGAGCTTTGGGTCGTGACTGAAAGAACAAGATCATGGTTACAAGTGGCTGAAATGAGTTTCCTCCGCAGGGTTTCTGGGTTCTCCCTTAGAGATAGGGTGAGAATCTCGGTCATCCAGGAGGTACTCAGAGTAGAGCCGCTGCTTCTCCATGTCGAGAGGAACCAGTTGAGGTGGCTCGGGCATCTGTTTAGGATGCCTCCTGGACGCCTCCCTGGTGAAGTGTTCCGGGCAAGTCCCACCGGGAGGAGGCCCGGAGGAAGACCCAGGACACGCTGGAGGGACTATGTTTCTTGGCTGGCCTGGGAATGCCTTGGGATTCCCCCGGTCGAGCTGGCCCGAGTGGCTGGGGAGAGGAAAGTCTAGGTCTCTCTGCTTAGGCTGCTGCCCCCGCGACCCGACCCCAGATAAGCGGAAGACGATGGATGGATGGATGGATGGATGGATGGATGGATGGATGGATGGATGGTATCTCCATAAATGATATAAGTACTTATTCTAAGTGATATCTACTGTTTTGCATCCAGGCAGGCAACACTTTAAGTTGGATATTTTTTTCTTAACTCGGGCTGAATTTCCACCGAGTAATTTTGCCCTAAATAAAGCAGGGTAAACATCGTGTCATTGATATACTTTCTGTTCTTCATTCTAAAGAACCCTGTGTTTTCTTTGTCATAGGAAATGGTATGGAGTATTTTTCTTGGTATCGGTTTCTAGTTTGAGTTTTGCACCAAAGAAAGTTGCATCCAAAATAATGGAGTTAGAAACCTTTGAATAACTGTTGATTCAGATTTTAATTTGGATAATCTCAAATCTCTGGTTCCATCCCTCTTAAATCACATGAGAAATATTGCCTAACTTAGCTGCATTGTCTCTCATCCTGAACTGGAAATGATAATTCGTGGTTTTGTTCCATCTGGATTACTGCAATGCACTTTACACATAAAAACCTCCCTAGACCAGTTGCAGGAGGTGTAGAATGCTGCCGCCAGGCTTCTCACGTGCTCCCCACATGACTCCGCTGATGCAACTACATTGGTTCCAGTTGTTTTTTCAAAGTGCATTTCAAGATTCCTTTTCTGACTTTATGGGGCAAAACCGGGTTATATCAGAAGGCTACTTCATCCATTCGTCCCCACCAGGTCCCCTAGGTCCTGTAATCAGGGCCTGCTGATAGCCCTCTATACGAAGCTGAAAACAGACAGCGACAGAGCGTTGGTTACGTATTGTAAACCCAGATTCCACGAGTATAGGAACGGTCCTTTAAGGCTGACGCTAGTGGGATTAATTCCTTTGTGCATGGGCACTGAAAGCTTTAGTCCACGCTGCTGTGATTATTATGATGAGTATATTATTTAATATTTAATGTGCTATCCTCGCCCCGAGTTTTCACCAGCTAGACAGCAAGATAATGACGCTCCAATAAACAGACTTCTCTTTGTTTTTGCTGTTTTATTGAAGAATGGCCTCTGACCATTGCCTTCTCTTTGACCATCGTAAAACTGAAATATACAAAACATGGCATTAACTAACTAACATTGCGAATTAGCCGGTTACATGCTTATTGGAAGCTAAAATAAACATTTTCAAAAATAAATGTACAAATCATCACACCACTGTTACACAAACAATGACAATTACGATGTTCCACATTAACCAATACTTACGGACAAATCTCGTCCAAAACAACAACATATTAAGGTTGATATCAGCTTTCTTTGTCGACTCTCTGACATTACGTTCCGCCATCTTGGTTCTGTCTGCTACCTTATTTTCTTTTTCCCAGAATACCCAAAACAATATCATAAACGACCACCAGAGGGAGTTCTAGGGTGATTTACAAAACCTTTTTATATAATGTAACTTAGAAAGGCAGAACATTTAATGAAATAATAATTCGGTTTGTTGAGTGTTGTCCTGTGAATACCAGCCCAATAAGGCGGTGGTATTAGGACAATAGTGAAAGGGGTGAGCCAAGCTCTGACATTACTGAACAGCAAAACTCTGCACACACAGAGAATAAATTCACACAATATCTTAAAATACAAGGATTTATTAACAAAATAAGTCAACTCAAAGTCAAACTTATTTCAGTCAACAAACTCTTTACTATGCTAAAACAAACCAACTACCTACCAAGCAGAATGAAAGAATAAAGAAGACCAACTATGTACAATATGAACAAGTGAATCAATGATGGTTAAAAACCATGACTGAAAGAGTGATGCAACATTACCATTCAACATTATTTATGTTTGAGAACCAAGGATTATCTTGAGGAATCTGCAAATGAAGTTAAGTTAGTCTTGGAACTAACTTAGAAAATAATTGGGATAGCTTCAAACAACCATTCACAATGCAAAATCAGATAAAACATTTTTTTAATAAAATAATATTTTAAAGAATTATTTGCTCATTAAAACCAACATTCTGGATGATTAATTCTCAACAGTGTTTAATTAGCTGCCTTTATTTAGTACAAGAATATTTAAGGAAATATTGGAATAATATTTAAGAAGGACGCCTTCATGAGGACCAAAACATCGAGGCACTTGATGTCACCCGGTACAGTGGAGCCTCGAAGCAATTCTGGACAACTGTCCCATGCCTCGGGAGGGGGAAGCAATGCTTCGCCAACACTAATTACAGTGTGGGTGGGGAGCTGCTGACATCGATTGGGGACGTTAATGGGTGGTGGAAGGAGTACTTCCAGGATCTCCTCAATCCTGCCATCACGCATTCCCTGGTAGAAGCAGAGGCTGGGGACTCAGGGTTGGACTCTTTCATCACCCAGGCTGAAGTCACCGAGGTGGTTAAAAAGCTCCACAATGGCAGGGCTTCGGGGATGGATGAGATCTTCCCTGAGTACCTCAAGTCTCCGGATGCTTTGGGGCTGTCATGGTTGACACACCTCTTCAACATTGCGTGGCAGTCGGGATAGTGCCTCTGGACTGGCAGACTGGGGTGGTGGTCCCCTCTCATATGAAGGGTGACCGGAGGGTGTATTCCAACTATAGGGGGATCACACTCCTCAGTCTCCCTGGTAAGGCCTATGCCAGGATATTGGAGAGAAGAGGCCGGCCGATAGTCAAACCTCAGATTCAGGAGGAGAAGTGTGGTTTTTGTCCCGGCCTTGGAACACAGGACAAGCTCTACACTGTCTGCAGGGTACTCGAGGGTTCATGGGAGTTTGCCCAACCGGTCCACATGTGTTTTGTGGACCTAGAGAAGGCATTCCACTGTGTCCCTCGTGGTGCCCTGTGGGGGGTGCTCTAAGAGTACGGAGACGGAGGCCCTTTATTAGGGGCCATCCAGTGTCTGTACAAGCGGAGCAGGAGTTTGGTCCACATTGTCGGCACTAAGTCAGACCTGTTCCCCATGCATGTTGGACTCCCGCAGGGTTGTGGTGAAGAGAGAGCTGAGCTGAAAAGCAAAGCTCTCGGATTACTAGTCGGTCTATATTCCTACCCTCAACTATGGCCATGAACTTTGGGTCATGAGTGAAAGAACGAGATCCCGGATACAAGCAGCTGTAATGAGCTCCCTCCGTAGGGTTGCCGGGTACTCCCTTGGAGATAGGGTGAGGAGCTCAGCCATCCGGGAGGAGCTCGGAGTAGAGCTGCTGCTCCTCCACATTGAGAGGAGCCAGTTGAGGTGGCTCGGGCATCGATACTGGATGCCTCCTGGACGCCTCCCTCGGAAGGGGTCCAAGGCACGTCCCACCGGAAGGAGGCCCAGGGGATGGCCCAGGAGACGCTGGAGGGACTTTGTCTTTCGGCTGGCCTGGGAATGCCTTAGACTCTCCCCGGAGGAGAGGCGGAAGACGACGAGTACGACACGAGTACACGTACGTGTATTTAAGGATATAAAACTAACAACCTTCTTGGATAAATTATTCTTAATGGTGTTTAATTAGCCATCACATTTAGTAAAATAATATTTAGGGAAATATTATTTTCCTAAATTGACAATTAACAACTTTTATGGATAAATGATTCTTAATAGACTCATAAGATGGCGGCGAGTAACGTGTTGCCTTAGCCGTTAGCTGTTGAAGTTAAGAAAAGAAGCTTATAGCTTGTTACCGCTACTTTAAAATCAAACATGTACCACTAAGGTTACACCAATTTCAGTGGCTGCGGTGTGGCAGGGTCACGCTTCATGGATGTGCACACAGGAAGGTGTGTGATGCTGCGGTCCCGATGCCTTGTTCTCCAGGCCGAAAGGGAAAATCCGCTTCAATGAGGGCTGCTTCTGGAAGTCTCAAAAGAAAAGTTAAGCCACGCTTGTCTTATTACACCCTTTTTATGAATATATGCTGGGTACTCAAACAGCAAATTATTATTTAACTTCGATCATACTATCAGCATGATCGTAGTCACTTTTGGATCCAAGCAACATTAGGTAGCGTTGGCTTACCCTCAAACTGAAAAACTGATGCAGCAGGCTAGTCCAATTAGCTGAAATGATTTGCAGCATCTAAAAATGGTCCTTAGTAGTGTGTATGGACCCCTATTGCTTGAATGCATACCTGACGATGTTGGGCCTTGCTCCTTATGAGATGATGGATGATGTCCTGGGGTATCTCCCAGATCCTGACCAAGTCATCATTGAGCTCTTGGATAGTCTGAGGTGCAACCAGGTGGCTTTGGATGGACCTAAACATGGTATCCCAGAGATGTTTTTTATTAATTTCCTCCTACCCAGGGAACTGCCGGCATACTCTTGCTATGTGAGGCAGAGCATTATTATGCACCAAGAGGAACCCAGGACCCACTGCATCTGGTTGATCTAAGTTCTAATTTCATCCCCATACCTAATGGCAGTCAGGGTGCCATTGTCTGTCCTGTATAAGTCAGTGCGTCTCTTCATTGATATGCCTCCCCTGACCAACAATGACCCACCACCAAACTGATCATGCTGCACCGCTGCTCTAGACCCTTTCACGTCTGTCACATGAGCTCAGAGTAAACCTGCTCTCATCTGTGAAAGAACAGGGCACCAGCGCTGAACCTGTCAATTTCAGTGTTCTCTGGCAAGATGTTGGTCCCTGTGGCCATCCTCATGAGGTCTGTTTCTAATGGTTTGGTCACACACATTCATGCCAGTGGCCCACTGGAAGTCACTTTGTAGGGTTCTGGCAGTATTCCTCCTTGCACAAAGGAGCAGATACCAGTCCTGGTGATGTGTTAAGGACCTCTGACACTCATGTCCAGAACTCCTAGAGTAACTGCCTGGAATCTTCTCCACGCTCTTGAGACTGTCCTGGGAGACACAGCAGACCTTAGCCTCATGCTACCAGTAGTGACATTGACCCTGGTCAAATGCAAAACTACTGAAAAACAATTAAAAAAAATGTCTGTGGCCACCACCTGCAGAACCAATGCTGTTTTTGGAGTCGTCTCATTGTTGCCCCTTTAGTGGAGCTGTTGTTGATTTCATGAACACCAAAACAGCTGATAGTGATTAACAACTCCCTCTACTACTGAACTGACCATTATTAAACACCGATGAAAAATAGGTCCTTTCATTTTTTGAGTAGTTTATTTTAACTTAAAAAATCTAAATATCAGCAAATATTTTTGTGTTTTATTGAGACTATTTGCCTTAGATTTGGCAAATCACAAATGAGGTGCAACATTAGGCTTTTTCTTTCTGCTCTCGGCGGAGGAGGACGCTTTTTCTCTGTCTCCCGCACCCTCCCATATCTGCCCGCGCTTAGCTCTGTGTCTTGTCTTTCTTTTTGGAGCCTCCTTTTGCATATCTTCCAAAATTCAGCTGGTCTCTCAATGCAATTGATCAAATTTTCTCGACGAGAAGACAGGGTGAAGGGGAACCCTCTTGTCCAGACGGGACATTTTTCTCCGGATACACGATGGACTCCTGGCAGGAGTGGAGGATTGTGTGTTTGTTGATAATGTCAGTTGAGGATGACGAAGATGTGTACACAATTGGATGTTTGATAACAGGATTTCTGCTTTTTGGAGTTGGCGGTTACCTGGCATATCGAGAAATTCGAAAAACGTCGGCGGCTGTTCTGGCCATTGTAAGGCTGCCTGGCATGTATGATGGGATCTGCAGAGCGATCAACACTCAGACTGAGATGTTACGTGAGCTGAATCGCAGACTGGATGTGATCCTTAGGATCGCAGGCAGGTTGCGGTTCCTGGACTCAGAGGTGAAATGGGATAAATCTTGGAGAAAGTTGTTCGCTCGGATCTGGCGGAAAGGACCTGGAATTTGGCTGTTTGGATTCGCTATTGAGAAGCACCAGCGAGACTCTCAAGGCTGACGGAAAATTAAGAGTCAGCCTGACCCAAATAATTGTTGTTTTTCTGAATCTGGCTCCCCTGCACGGCCTTGATGGCTGGCTATCTTCAACTTCTCCTGGAAGTTATGTAAACATGATGCTCTGCTCCCTCCCTTCCCTGAGGACATCAGTGGACCTGCTCAGAACTGTGTGGTCGGTTGACGAACCTTCCATCGTACCATCAAGGACAATGGCCTCTGTGACAGTGCTTCACGGACTTACTTTGCACACACTCACATGCACACACACACATGCTCAAGATAAACATATGCTCCCCCTCACACCGCCTTCACCAGATCCCCTGCATTGTTTCGTATAAATGTTGCTTATTTGTGCTGAGGTTTTCTTTTTATCTTAAACTGTATCCTGTTAAGGATAAAGTGTGAAATATGATTTTTTTCCCTCTTCTTACCTAATGTGGTCTCTTTTCTCATCTACCTAAATGTGTGATTTCATTACTTTTCATAGATTTTCAGATTTCTCAGAAGGATTACCAGCAAAAGCCAAATATTATTAGTATTTGAAAATTTGGACTAAAGCTGTTTTTACACCAATGACCAGAGAATTTTAGATTTCTTAGAAGGATTGTATTACAACTATATCATACCAGTGACAGCCAAACATTATTAGTATTTAAAAAGTTTGGACTAAAACTGTTTTATACCAGTGACCCAGCTTATTTGAATGATGCGACCACAACTGCCTCATACCAGTGACCTCAAGGATTAATATTATCATTTTTCTTCTAGCACAGGATGAATTCCTTACCACAGAGGACTTAATGAGCTAATTACCTCTATTAGAAGGACTGGATTAGAACCAGCTCTTACCAGTAAACTTGTGATTTGTTTTTCTGTTGTTTGATTTTCTGTATCATTGTAATGTTTTTCCTCATGTACAGCTCTTTGAGTGCCTTGTTGCTGAAAAGCGCTATATAAATAAACTTGACTTGACATGACTTAACAACGTTTATTTCTGAGTTACTTAGAACCCAAAACATGTGATCTAAATTAGTCTAAATGGCAGAAAAAAAGCAGTGGAATAGCCCTTTACTGCACTGCTGAATTGGAAGCCAACTTCAATCACTTTCTTGATTTGTGAAACATAGAAAATAAAAATTGACAACTCTAAACACTCTAAACATCTATATTAGACAAACAAGCTGAAAAAGTCTGACATTTTAAAATGGAGGATGTTTAGGAACCCTGATATTAGCAAAGGTTTATTTAGTTTAATTTGTTCATCAACATCCCTCCCAGCTGTACGCAATACAACATGGTTGCCATAGAAACCACTAACAGGTTACAGAACAGCTGGATGGGCAGCATTTTATATTGGATTTAACAGAGTAACAGCCTCTGGTGTCAGGCGTTGAACCTTCAACCATTTATTGTTCTAAATTAATCTGGACATGATCTAACTCTGCCTGAAGTGTTGAGAGGAGACCTGCCACAAGCCATCACTGGATGGAAGGAGCTAATCCTAGCAGCTGACTGACTACAAACCTTTTTACTTATTTAATTTTCTTACTGCATCTAAACGGTTGTTTGGGATTTCGAACTTGATGTGAATGTTTCAGTCTGATTGTTTCAATGTGGAACAAATGGTTAGTGGTTTATTATTTCAGTTGGTGAGGGTCTGTTTTTGTTTGTTTTTTTCAGTTTGTCAGGAGGCGGTGTGGGAGGCTTTCCGGATCTTCTTGGACAGAATTCCTGGGACCTCTGAGTACCAGACATGGGTTCATGCTTGTCAGCAGGAGTCCCTCTGCATCTCTGATATTGCCAAGAACTTCAGCAGGTCTGAGGAGCACATCAGCATGATCCAGAGGGTAAAAAAGCACAATCGTTGCTCCAAAACAACCCAAACTCTAGATTAATTCTGCAGACACACATTTTCACAAGAGAAACTCAGATTTTGCTGCTAAACGTAGAGATTCAGGAGTTTCATGGAGACATCAAAGTTGGAAAATTGAAAAATAAGAAACATTTGTTTGACCGGTTTTGTCTTTTTGATGTGATGTGGTTTTTTTGTTACGACTTAGATGAGAAAATATAAGAGGCATGAGGTTTTAAAACTGCAATGTAAAGAAAATGAAGGTTCTGTGTGTAACTTGCCAGTGTATTTATAAAATAATCTGTCTCATATTACTAGTCGGTGATTACAAACAATTAGAACATTTCACTTGCAGATGGAAACAAAGCTGATGTGAAGCACATTTAGAAAAGACCTGCAGTCGCTGTTTGTTGAGCACAGGAACATCCTGTCCACTCTTCTGTTTTTGCTGTCATTCTCCCACAGCTTCCACAAAGAGAACATTTAAACTTAGGGTATAAAATGGCAGATGTTTAGCTAGCAGGGCGCCAATTTAAAACCACCTTCATGATGTCAATTAATGAACATGCCTCTACATGACGATTTAGTCTGTTTATGAAATAGTTGCATCTCTTGGACGGTTCTTGGTCTTGGGATCTCTAGGGTTCTGAGGTACAAATGCATAAGGGAAGGTAAAAAGTTAGTATTATCTTAATAAATCAAATTTAAAAAGATTTTTGGAAATTTGAGATTAACTTTTGGAGGTTCATCATCATGAACGCTGCCACTTTCTACCCTACCTCCAGTTTCAAAGACAGGATCAGTTGTAATTGAAGGAAAACATAAGGTTGCAGATACATTTAATGATCATTTTATCAATGCAGGTTTAACCACCCAGCTCCATCTTTCAGTGGATGGTGCAGACAATACAGTTAAAAGCTGAAGTTCTTCTATCAATGAGGCAACACCTGTAAGCTAGTTCAGGCAGTCAGCTCAAGCTGTGATCTTTGTTACACTCTGCAGAAAACATCAAGCATACCAGCCATACTTTTTAAAGACAGCTGCAGATTTGATTGCAGGACCACTTGCGTCAGTTTTTGTAGAGAGCTAATTTTAACATTGTAAGTTCCAGCTAAAATATTAAAACCTCTTATAAATGAACAGGATGAATGAACTATTTTATTTCAACATGAATTTTAGGTCATGCACAGTCAGGCATGACAAGGCTTTAGACACAACATCTGCACTTTTTGTAGATTCGTCTAAAGCATAACATACAGAACAATACATGATTCTAGTGTGGAGAGTTTCAAATGTGAGAACCAGTAACTGACTGTGTGGTTTTTGCTTTGGATGTTTCAGAGGATGAGCCGCCTTAGAGACAGAAGGCCTCCAACAAGGTAAGACCTGCAGAGGGACAGACATATGGTGTGAACACAATACATCTGTGTGACTTCAGATTCTCATGGATTTTAACAGAGAAACCGTCTACTGTATAAACAACACCTTGGTTTAGACATTCTTCAGCAGCAATAAGGCTGGACTCACACTGAGTGTAGATAAAAGGGATGGTATTGGCTTGTAAAAGGGGAAACAAAGCAGCCAGTTTATTCATAATAAACACATTTTTCTTCTTCATTTTGGATACTGGAAAATATTTGGTCCTACCTTTAGTTCTGCACAAGTAATCGTGTTGTTGAGTGTCAAAGTGTGTTGCTACAGAGATAATTTGATGGGTTCTCGCTCTTCTTGCATGTCTGCTGAAGTAAATAGACAGCAATGTTACCATGGAAACATCTTTGTGAAATGATATAATATTTAATAGACATACTGTCCTCTTGATCGTTTGCTCAAAAACAGCAGGAATTAATTAAGAACGATTAATGGGAATCCCAGATACCACCACAGCATGATACGATATGTAATACAAACACCATGACCTTATATAGTTATTCTATTCAATTCAGTTTATTTATAAAGCCCCAATTCACAACACGTCGTCTCAAGGCTCTTTACAAAGTGAATTCAGTCCAATCATACAGATTCCAAGTCAGGTTCATTCATTCTGATTAATCCTAACTATCCAAAAGTCAGATTCAGTTTATTATTCAAATTGGTTAAAAGTTTTTCTATCTAAGGAAACCCAGCAGATTGCATCCAGTCAGTGACTTGCAGCATTCCCTCCTCCCGGATGAGCATGTAGAGACAGTGGACAGTCACTGGCGTTGATTTTGTAGCAATCCCTCATACTGAGCATGCATGTAGCGACAGTGGAGAGGAAAAACTCCCTTTTAACAGGAAGAAACCTCCAGCAGAACCAGAACCAGGCTCAGTGTGAGCGGCCATCTGCCACGACCGACTGGGGGTTAGAGAGAACAGAACAGAGACACAAAGAGAACAAAGAAGCACTGATCCAGGAGTACTTTCTATGGGAAGGAAAAGTGAAACATTAATGGTTGTAGCTCCTTTAGAGGCTTCATGTAGGAGAGAAAGACCGCTAAGCAGATGAACTCTGAGCCAGTTTTCAAGTCTAGACGATGAAAGAGAGCACATAGTTAGTCACAGTAGAAGCTCAGCCAGTAGCTATGTCTAGGAGAGAGAAAGGGTTAAACACTGAAAGACAGGGCCATGTGGATTATCGGTAGAGGGTGAGCATTAAGTTGTTGCCAGCAGAAGCTCAGCTGATGTCCCCCTCCAGGAAGGTGCCACAGCTAAACACAGTCACGCCAGGTGTAGCTTCTAGGAACTACCACTACTACTTTATTTATAACGCACTTAAAATCGATCACAGCTGCTTCACAAGTAAAATCAAATAAAAAGTTAAAAAAGAAAACAATAGGGACCGAGTTAAAAACAACAAGCGTGAGATCAATAAAACAATAAAAACAGTCTCAGGGTCTCAGACAAGAAATAAAATTGTGTTTTTAAATGAGTTTTAAAATGGACAGGGAAGAGGTATGTCTAATGTGCAATGGGAGATCATTCCATAAGCTGGGAGCAGCAACACTAAAGGCTCTGTCCTCCCTGAATTTCCGTCTAGACCTCAGCACCTGCAGTAGCAGCTGATTAGCTGACCTCAGGCATCGGGGAGGAGAATACACGTGAAGTAGCTCAGAGAGGTAAGGCACAGGCAGCCAGTGGAGGGAAGCCAGTGTGGGGGTGATGTGCTCAGTCTTATCAACTCCAGTTAAAAGCCTCGCAGTAGCATTCTGGACCAACTGGAGAGGTTTCAGGGAAGACTAACTGACTCCAAGGTAGAGAACATTACAGTAATCAAGCCGTGATGTAATTAAGGCATGAATTACTGTTTCAACGTTTTGCTTTGAGAGAATTGGCTTTACCTTTGCCAGCTGCCTAAGATGATGAAAACCAGACTTGACCACAGCGCCAACCTGGCAATCTAATTTAAAATCGCTATCTATTTTAAAACCAAGATTAGAAACTCAGTCAGTCAGTCAGTCATTTTCTACCGCTTATTCCATAGTGGGTCGCGGGGGAGCTGGTGCCTATCTCCAGCAGTCTATGGGCGAGAGGCGGGGTCCACCCTGGACAGGTCGCCAGTCCATCGCAGGGCAACACACAAACAACCATGCACACACTGATCCACACACCTAAGGACAATTTAGAGTGACCAGTTAACCTAACAGGCATTTCTTTGGACTGTGGGAGGAAGCCGGAGTACCCGGTGAGAACCCAGGCATGCATGGGGAGAACATGCAAACTCCATGCAGAAAGACCCCCGGGCGGGAATCGAACCCAGGACCTTCTTGCTGCAAGGCAACAGTGCTACCAACTGCGATTAGATTAGATTAGAAACTGTCTGCTTTAAATATGGCGCCAAGGAGCACAAATCAATAGAGGGACATTTACAAGAGCCACTTGGACCAAAGACCATCATTCTGTTTTTTTATCATAAACAATTCAGACATTTATGCCTTCCAGGCTTTGATATCTTTAAGACACAACACAAGCAGGTTAATGGAGAGGGCTTCTTTTTTAACAGCAAACATATCTGAGTGTTGTCTGCGTAACAAAGAGTGAAAAATAGAGAGAGAACATAGAGTTAAAAGCTGAAATAACAGCAAATAACACAAAATTGGAGAGTACTATGAGAATGTAGCAGAGAGAGTGAAAGTGGTCATTATGTCCTCCAGCAGCCTAAGCCTATAGCAGCATAACTACAGAGATAGCTCAGGATAACCTAAGCCACTCTAACTATAAGCTTTATTAAAAAGGAAAGTTTTAAGCCTAGCCTTAAAAGTAGACAGGGTGTCCGCCCCATGGACTGAAACTGGGAGCTGGTTCCACAGGAGAGGAGCCTGATAACTAAAGGATCTGCCTCCCATTCTACTTCTAGAGACTTTAGGAACCACCAGTAAACCTGCAGTCTGAGAATGAAGTGCTCTGTTAGGAACATATGGAACAATCAGATCTCTGATGTATGATGGAGCTAGATCATTAAGGGCTTTATATGTGAGGAGGAGAATTTTAAATTCTATTCTGGATTTAACAGGGAGCCAATGAAGGGAAGCTAAAGTAGGGGAAATATGATCTCTCTTTTTAATTTTCATCAGAACTCTTGCTGCAGCATTTTGAATCAGCTGAAGGCTTTTAACTGCATTTTGTGGACATCCTGATGGTAAAGAATTACAATAGTCCAGTCTTGAAGTAACAAATGCATGGACTAGTTTTTCAGCGTCACTCCTGGACAGGATATTTTTAGTTTTGGCAATGTTCCGGAGATGAAAGAAGGAAATCCTGGAAACCTGTTTAATATGGGATTTAAATGACATGTCCTGGTCAAAAATAACACCAAGGTTTTTTACTTTATTATCAGAGGTCAATTTAATGCCATCCAGGTTAAGTGATTGACTAAGTAGTTTCTTTTTTAAAGACTCCGGTCCAAAGACGACAACTTCTGTCTTGTCTGAATTTAGAAGCAGAAAATTTAAAGTCATCCAAGTTTTTATGTCTTCAAGACATGCTTGTAGTCTATCTAACTGGTTGGGCTCATCAGGATTTATGGATAAGTAAAGCTGAGTATTGTTGGGCCACCATTACTGGAAAGAAGCCTGATCAGACTACACCTCCCAGCAATCATTGCAGTTCTGGGATTCTGCTGACATCACAGACCAAGCTTAAAAAGGGAGGTCATGTACATAGCTACTTCACTCTTGCTGCTGGGCCAGACACACCGGAGCATCTCACCCCAAGTGGATTTATTACCTTGCTGGCAAGTGAACTTTTCCTCTTTTTACCTTCGAAGAAGAAGCTCAACAAAGCTTTTAGACCGAGCTGTATGCTTACCCAGCAGATCCTTTTCATATATTTCTGGCAGGAGAACTGATTTTTAGTAGTTTGCAATAGTTTGCAGGTTTCTGGACCAAGAAGACAGCATGTTCCAGCCTTTCTAAGAGAATATTATGATCGACTGTATCAAATGCAGCACTGAGATCTAACAGAACCAGTACAGACACAAGTCCATTATCTGAGGCAATAAGAACATCATTAGTGACTTTCAGCAGAGCTGTTTCAGTGCTATGATGAGCTCTGAAACCTGACTGAAACTCTTCAAACAGGTCATTGCTGTGTAAATGCTCACACATTTGATTAGCAACTATTTTCTCAAGAATTTTAGATAAGAACGGAAGATTGGATATCGGTCTGTAATTTATTAAGTCATCTCGATCAAGCGAAGGTTTCTTAAGTAAAGGTTTAATTACAGCTACCTTAAAAGTCTGTGGTTCTGATCCATTTACTTCCACTGGACTTTCAAATGTTGTTTTTTTTGCACAGAGGATCTTTGTAGCAGGAGTGCTCACTCTGTCCTTCTTCAGTGTCACCAATAAGCAGCCACTTGTCCATTCCACATTTTCCTCTAAGAAAGTTCGTTTTTTTCCAATAAAGAAACCAGCAATAATCCATCAGACACTGCAGATCCAGATGTTTTTGTCCATATCTGGCACTAACGTCCTGTTTTTAAGAGTTTTTGATTTTTAAGAAGTGCATTTTAAAATTAAGTGAAAAATAATTGAAAGACAGGTTATGATTTATTCAAAATACGATTCAATATTTTCAGGTTTTATGAAATTACTCATCACTTGTCTATCTTATCTTCAAATATTAGCGAGTAACCCTAAATAAAAAGAAATGTATTTTGAAGTAAATCCAAACAATTTTTGAAAATTGAACTTGGATGTAAACTGATAAATATGAAACCTAAACTTCATTGTTAATTTCTTACCAAAAAGCTTCAGATATTTCTATAAATCCAGGTCCCTCTTTAGGACGTGGCGTAAACTGAGAGGACTGTTTCTGTGTGCAGAATATCAGTTTTTCTCTCTGAGTGTTAAAAGTGTGAAGCAGAAGACAGACTGTCTGGTCCAATAATCTGTAAATCCCTGTTTAGTTTCATGCTCCTTCTATCTCCATTAAACACAAATGAAGTAGCCCACCAAATGGGCTTCATGACTAAAGCACAGAAATGTTACTGCAGCAATCATTTAAGATAATTAACACCATTTAGAACTGCAGTGACAGGAGATTTATATTAATATATTAATGTAATCACCAACAATAATGTCCTCACAGGATGCTGTAAAACAGGCAGGATTTTACTTTAATTACTCTTCTGCTTTTATAAAATGCATTATTTTTTAAAATTAGACCTTTCATTACTGAGCTGTTTCACCCTGAAAAATAACTCATTAAAATGAGCAAGGCTTGCATCCTTTTCATCAGTCCTCCACACACTCTAACATCAGCGCATTTAAATTATTTTTGTTCATATATTAATTGGAATAAACCATGTTTCATTGGAGGTTTTACTTCTATAAACCAGCTGTAGCGGCAAAGGACAAGGAACACAAACACACTAAGACTAACTGGGCTGATGTTAAGGCATCCGTGATTTCAAGAAAGGAAAAAAGAAGAAGCAGAAGAACATTGTCATTCCCTGTGTGTCTGTAGTATCTGAGACACTAAGAAGGCTATTTTCCAAGCATCATATTCTGGTGCTTTTAAACCCAACAAGACTCCCAGACAGAGACAGCTTCATCCCAAGTTAAAACACCCATACACAGGCTCGGCAGGGTGGTATCTGCAATCTAGTGCAGCAAGGATTGTTCAGACCTCTACACTGGAGGAACTAAACAGCAGCTACACAAATGGTTGGCCCAACACGGAAGAACCAGCTCACCGGGTCGAGAATCAACAGTTCATTTACATCTCCGGGACAAAGACAGCAGAGTGGACATTTTGGACAGGAAGGAGACAGTTGATTTGAGAGAGGAGTGAAGAAGCAATCTATGTTAAACATTAAAAACAAATCAGAGGGTAGGGCCAGTGACCCATGTGTTCTGATCAGCCCATTAGTGACCTTAATGGCCCCATTAGTGTGATTGTTCTGACTACAACTTGTAGCCTGTTAGTTTCAACCATGACCAAGATTAAATGTCTTCAAGAAAGAAGAGAAGAAGTCCTGTTACCTTCTACTAAAGCACTTAGGATGATTATGTCCTGACTGAGATCTGCACCAGTGTTCCCCGTGCTAAAGAGTCATTCCTTTCCACTGTTGCCCCATGCTTGCTCAGGATGAGAGATTGCTGCAAAGTGAATGCAATCAGCTGCGCTGCCAACTGGCATTTATGATCAACTGATTGTGATTGAAGAATGGCCTTCTGTTTCATCTTTGCTCCGACAAAATCTAATTTGTCTAGAGCAACAAAACCTTTTTAACCCCAAGTTAAAAAGGTTCAGTTTTATAAATATACATTATATCAAATATTGCTGTATTTTGCAAGCAAATTAAATTGTAAGAATAATGAAAAGGTTTGAACTATTACAAGGAACAAAAGTCTTTCTCTCATCTTTTCCATCTTTATAAAAAATGACAAAAAATTGTTGAAAAACTAAATCCCGAACTGAATTTATGAGCTAACTGACTAAAGGGACAGGAAAAAACTATTAAGATCAATTTGGTGCGCAAAGTCTATGTAGATGTTGCATAAAAGTAGAACAGCTACTCAACCCAGGCTTGCATTTTTATCATCTGTATGATCCAGAACATCCTCTAAACAGCAGGTTATGAAGAGCTACATATTTTGGGGAGGCTAAAGAACCACGTGTGGCTGCAGAGCCCTGGTCCAGTATGTTGTGTTACAGGTACAAACCTAGAATAAAAATGACCTAAATTGTTCACTTTTGGAATTATTTTTCAGAGTTGTGACTCCTGCACCAACACAGAAGAGTCCTGAATTCACAGGTACAAATATTTACAGAATTATAAACTTGTGTCTTTATCATTAGGTGTTGAAAAGGAAGCCAAATCATTGTAGCTGATGCTGTACACAGACACTGTTTAAAGCAGTGGTTCCCACAGTCAGGGGTGGGACCCCACTGGGGGTCATGAATCAACAAATCTGGGGTTTTGAGAGCTTCTGCAGAAATCAAGCCAAGTAATAAAAATTATGTTAAATCATATTTATGTTATAAATGTTAGAAAAGATAAAAACTGTAGTACAGAGTAAAGCTTTATATTGGCTGTAGATGTGGTTTATATGGTCATATTAACCCAATACTGATATTTGGGGGCAGAAGTGTCCTCCACAAGTTTGGGAACTACTGGTTTAGATTGTACAAGGTGATGTATACCTATGTTTGCCCCAGTGATGTTCACCTTGTGGTTCTGACATCTCTGTGACTGAAGCTCATCTTATTTATCTCCAGGTCCTACGGTTCAGTCCACCACCTCGTCTCCACGGATCATCACCATCACCTCTGCTGTCCTCCTCAGCCCTACAAGCTCCTCCCTCAGTTCTGGTGCTGACCACACTGAGCCTGCTGAACTCATCCAGGAGGTACCAACAAGCTATCAACTCCTGTGTTGTAGTTAGAGGACTCTTTCACACCACAGCTGTTTGGTCTATTTTAACAGACCAGAGGTTCTCTGGCGCCAGCCAAACAAGCAGACTCTGGTCCCTTAAAACATCTCAGATCAGCTGGAAGTGAACCGTGGTACCCTGGTTCCAGACTATCCAGCATAGAACAACATGCTGGCCACTCGCTGTCTGCCTGCTGCTCATACTGGGCGTCGCCATACTGGTGTCGCCAAGGTGTTTGGTCCACTTTCAAGAGTCTAATGTGAAAGTGAATCCAACCAAATGAAGGTGGGAAACCTTTGGGCATTCTGCACCCAGTCAAACAGAACTGAGTTCCTCAGACTGACCTGGTGTGAAAACATCAGGAACAAGAGATGTTTCTGAAATGTTTGACTCAGATGGTCATTTACCCTGAAAGGCAGCTCCGTCATTATGTTCCTCGTCTCTTTTTAGCAATTCATGTTTGGTTTATAAGGATGTTTGGGCTTGTTTTAACAGCATTATTGTCCAGTTTGGTTTCTATGTGTTTTTCTGTGAATGTCAACATGTGAAGGTTTCTGGGTTTGCAGACAGATCCTGGTCTTTCTTGCTCTGCTGGCTTTACATACTTCACATACTACATACTAAACACACTACTTGTGTTTAATGGTAATTCAATTCAATTCAGTTTATTTATATAGCGCCAATTCACAACACATGTCGTCTCAAGGTACTTCACAAAGTCAGGTACATACATTCCAATTAATCTTAATCATTGAACATGACTGAAGATGACTTAATAAATTACAGACCTATGTCCAATCTTCCATTCTTATCTAAAATTCTTGAGAAAATAGTTGCTAATCAAATGTGTGAGCATTTACACAGCAATGACCTGTTTGAAGAGTTTCAGTCAGGTTTCAGAGCTCATCATAGCACTGAAACAGCTCTGCTGAAAGTCACTAATGATATTCTTATTGCCTCAGATAATGGACTTGTGTCTGTACTGGTTCTGCTAGATCTCAGTGCTGCATTTGATACAGTCGATCATAATATTCTCTTAGAAAGGCTGGAATATGCTGTAGGGATCAGGGGAACAGCGCTAGGCGGTTTAAATCTTATTTGTCTGACAGATTCCAGTTTTGTTCATGTTAATGATAAATCATCTTTAAACTCCAGGGTTAATTGTGGAGTACCACAGGGTTCAGTACTTGGGCCAATTCTCTTTACTATATATATGCTTCCAATAGGTAAAATTATCAGGCAGCATAGAATAAATTTTCACTGTTATGCTGATGACACTCAGCTTTACTTATCCATAAATAATCCTGATGAGGCCCAGACCAGTTAGATAGAACTACAAGAGCATGTCTTGAAGACATAAACAACTTGTGATGACTTAAATTTTCTGCTGGGGGGGGGGGTCTAAATTCAGACAAGACAGAAGTTTCGGTCTTTTGGCGAGGAGTCTTAAAAAAGAAAACTGCTTAGTCAATCACTTAACCTGGATGGCATTAAATTGACCTCCGATAATAAAGTAAAAAACCTTGGGTTGTTTTTGACCAGGACATGTCATTTAAAATCCTTGAAATATAAACAGGTTTCTAGGCCTTTCTTTTTCATCTCTGAAGCATGCCAAAAAATTTAGTAAATATCCTGTCCAGGGAGTGACGCTGAAAAACTAGTCCATAGCATTTGTTTCTTCAAGGCTGGACTATTTGTAATTCTTTACTATCAGGATGTCCACAAATGCAGTTAAAAGCCTTCAGCTGGATTCAAAATGCGGCAGCAAGAGTTTCTGATGAAAATTTAAAAGAGAGATCATATTTCCCACTACTTAGCTTCCCCTTCTTTGGCTCCTGTTAATATCCAGAATAGAATTTAAAATTCTCCTCCTCACATATAAAGCCCCTAATGATTTTAGCTCCATCATACATCAGAGATCTGATTGTTCCATATATTCCTAACAGAGCACTTCATTCTCAGACTGCAGGTTTACTGGTGGTTGCATAATAATAAAAAAAAATCAACATTTTATTATTCTTTTATTATAGAGTTACAGTAGAAGCTCAGCCAGTAGCCATGTCTAGGAGAGAGAAAGGGTAGAATACACTGAAGACAGGGGCCATGTGGATCATCGGTAGAGGTGAGCATTAAGTTTTTGCGCAGCTAGAAGCTTGGAGGATTCCCCTCTCCAGAAGGTGGTCACAGTAGACACAGAGTCAGGCCCAGGTGTAGCTTCTATGGAAGAGAGATGAACAAAGTTGAAAAGCTAAATAACAGCAAATATTGCAAAATTGGAGAGTAGTGTGAGAAAGTAGGCGGGAGAGTAGTGAAAGTGGTCATTATGTCCTCCAGCAGCCTAAGCTATAGCAGCATAACTACAGAGATAGCTCAGGATAACCTAAGCCACTCTAACTATAAGCTTTATCAAAAAGGAAAGTTTTAAGCCTAGCCTTAAAAGTAGACAGGGTGTCTGCCTCACGGACTAAAACTGGTAAAAAAATGGTAAATGGCCTGCGCTTGTTTAGCAGTCAAGTCCCCAGAGAGCCCAAATCGCTTCACACTACATTCAGTAGACCGTTGGAAAACCATTTCAGGTGACTACCTCTTGAATCTCATCAACAGAATGCCAAGAGTGTGCGGTAGCAGTAATCAAAGCAAAAGGTGGCTACTTTGAAGAATCTAGATAATATTAAAGACATATCTTCTAGTTGTTTCACACTTTTTTGTTCATAATATAATTCCACATGTGATTAATTCATAGTTTTGATGGTGCCCTTCAGTTGTGAAGCTACAATATTCATAGTCATGAAAATAAAGAAAACTCTTTGAATGAGAAGGTGTGTCCAAACTTTTGGTCTGTACTGTATATATAGCAGAAAGAAAATAATTACTACTATAGTAGTAATTATTATTTTCTGCTGTGCCATACACCATAAAGGTGCCCAGTGTATAAGACACACAGTCACATTCACAGATGCAGAGACTAACATCATCGTCCTTCATCAAACATAAAGGTTCCTCTTTCGAAGATGCCGAGCACTGAGCTAGCTGAAACACATGATACCTAAACTAGTTTATCTTCATCACACTTATAAAACAAATCTGGACAAACATCAAGGACTTTATCAAACAGTCCATTCCTTGAAATCGTATACAGGGGACAATAAAACAGAAAGTGGATTTCATTTTCTATTTCATTTAAGTCACACAGAGAACATTTTTGGTCCTCCTGTGGGATTGAGTGGAATCGTTTAATTTCTAATGCTAGAGTTCCTGCTTGTTTCATGTAGCTAAAGAATATAAATGATCTATGCAAGCTCTTTTCTTTCAAAACCCATTCTGTTGCTCCAACTCTTTTATCAAATGCACATTGTTTGCCTTTAAATTTGGTTTTTAACTGGTGTTGCAGGTCCTTGTCTTGGCTCTTAAGAAATCTTTTCTCAGTGATCTTCATGTCATTCCAGAAGTAATCAGCTCTTTATTCCAGTAGAGTTTGATACTTTTACCCTGTCTTTTGTCAACATTAACCTTTCTACTGGGTCTGATAGCATCAGAAGTCATCATGCCATTCATTCATCAGACTTTGGTGATTAACATGGCCAAGCTGATCTAGAAACGTAATGGCTACAGGTTGCGATGCATCAGCTGAAAAAGGACAGAGTCTTGGGTTGAATTTAAGATGACCGTCACCAGACGTGAGACTATCGTTTCCCTGTCCCTTAAAGGTAAAAACTAAGAATGATCAGTGCCTTGAGACGACATGTGTTGTGAATTGGCGCTATATAAATAAACTGAATTGAATTTAATTGAATCAGTCAAACCATTGGGTACAACCCCTCTTTGGGTTATAAATATCCAGATTAATTGAGGTATGTAAACAGTAATCAGTAGTAATACTGTAATCCACAACGGCTCCTCCTTTTACACAAACTGATGTGAAATTATTACTTTCACGTGCTCGACTATTCAACACACAGCACAGCATGTCCCTCCATCCATTTATATTCCAGTATTGATATATAGATATCTATATCTATATAGATATCTATATATCAATATAGATATAGATAGGGAAGCCATGTCGTGACAGTGCAATATACTTTGATTCCAGGAGAGTAGCTGGCTACCCGGCTGTGAGGAGTTTATTGTCCTGTGAAGACAGTTTTTTGTTGATATTTCTTTTTTGCAAATTTGTATACATAGTTTTTCATAGAATATTATTTTTCCATATTGGTTAACATTGTTTGTCATGGATTATTATTTCCAGTTGCAGTAAAAAAAGAACAATTTAGTTTGATTTCTTTTTATTATATTGATTTTATGCTGTGCACAATGGCTCATTTTGATGCCTCACAGGGTAAATATCATGACTAAAGGCTATGTCATATGCAGGAGTCCTACACAGAAATCAACACTTTTGACCAGAATTACTTTTATGATGTGAAAAATACATTTGGAACAGTGTTTGTCATGATGTGTGGAGGTGAAGCAGGACCAAAGTGAGTACAGGAGGATGGGAGCTGCGTGGTGAGTAGAGGAGAGATTTTTAATAATAATAGAAAACAATAAACTTACAAACTGGAACTGAAGGCTACAGGTAACAGTACAGAACTCGAGATGTAAGGAGCCGAGAATGTCAGGTCTAGAGGAGCCAGTGGTAAAGCAATGAAAACACTAGAAGGCTTAATGTGCTGAGGGGAAGTGGAGTATGGAGCTGGCAATGAACTGGGAGAGGTTAGCTTAATGCAAAGGTACTATGCGCGTCAGCTGGGGGGGGGGGGGAAGGTGACCTCTAATAGGCTCTAGGGGAGGCGCTAAAGCAATACAGAGGCCAGAATGACTAATAAAACGGACAAATGAGCAGGTAGTACAGGGACGGTAAGCCAAAAAACACGTCTTGCATTGAACTGAATGCAATGTAAACTAGATGAGACTACGAAGCTGGAGAAGATAAGCTATAGGAAAAAAACCAGAGATCTATAAGGGATACACGGTCTAACAGCAGGAAACCAGGGAAGTAACAAATGAACAGAAGGAATCTAGATAAATCCTGAATAGTTGGGGGGGGGGGGGTTGGGGGGGAAAAGGGGAACGAAAGAACGTCTGGCTGAGCGCTAGTAAATAGTAATCAAAGCATATAAAGCCTAAAACTCTGCGACAGTTTTGGCTACATTTCGGGCTAAACTGTTCCAAAGTCCAGCTCCACCTGGGCAGCATTTCCCACTAAACCTTCGTGAACACCTATTCTATCAACTGATTCAGTCCAAATTTGCTGCAGTTATAGTCAAGATATTGATTATTACAACCTGGGGGTTCTCCTAGGGTTTCCAAAGGATTCTCATGGTGTTTTGCAATGTTCATTTAGTGATACATTTTGGAGAGGCTGAAATTAGATTTTTTCGTAGTTTAATCACAAATAAATTAGACAGTAACAGTTGCAATAGTGGTTCCACTGGAAAAATAATCATTTATGTCTTTCCTTTATATAGGCACCAAAGGTTTGCATGTAGGCCTTATAACTGTGAAGTTATTCTTGATTTATTTCAGTTATGTAATTTAAGGCAGAATTTGCTTCTAAAACTCTGTAGGCTTAACAGGTTAAAATCAAGAGGGAGGACCTGGTTCTTCTAACAGCTAAATTAGCAGCGTTAGAACCACAAAGAGAAAGAACAAAATAAAGATTTATCTCAAAGTTAAACATTTCAGGTGATCAAATACATGAAATAACCCAGGATGAAGTAACTATTTAACATAAAGCCCAATACTGAGTCAGTGATTCAGTTTCTGTTCTGTTCTCTTCCTGTTTCAGGATGGAACGATAATGTAACAAGGCTGCACTAATAACTCTTTTTGTTTGATTAATCTTCCAGTTTTCCCACAAAAAAATCAATAAATAATGCTGCCACCACAGTACTTCCCAGTTGGTCATACCACACGTCTCACAACTGTCAAGGTCTTTGTCCCTGTGGACATTTACAAACTGTGATCTGGCTTTCATGTCGCATTTAGAGTCTTCTTCCTCTCTGAGTGGCTTTTCAGCCCATGTTGGTACAGAATGTGTTTCACTGTGGATAAAGATGCTCTCTTACCAGCTTCAGCAGCATCTTCACAAGGGTTTTAGCTTTTATTCGGAGGTTGATTCCCACCAGAACCTGTCTCCTTCCTGAACCAGATGATGGCTTGACATCCCCATGCTGTTAATATTACATATAACTGTGAGAACACAATGTAGAACTTTCAGATATCTCTCCTACCTTTAATCTTTTGAGTGAAACTAGAATATGTAAGATTGCTGATTTGGTTGTGACTCATCTTTACTGTGTCCTGTTTTAAAGTAACGTCCCTGCTACCACAAGCAAAAATAGACAATGAGTTTTCAGAAGAAGCTGCATTAATATGACCCACGTTTTTGCACCATGAAGACCTATTAAATTGCCTCTGCCCCAATAATGTTATGTTAAAGCCAGACACTGACCAAAGTTCTCCTTGCAAGGAAAAATCACTGGAGAAATGCAACAGTAATTAAAGCAGAAAAATAGGCATGTAGACACGCTGCATGCAGGCAGAGAAAAACTAAACAGGACATTTATAAAGAAAGTCTGTATGTTTGTAATCTGGAGTTAAAAAGAGCAAGGCACTCATATTTGTCTGGTATCATCAATAAAAACAATATGAATGCCCACACCTCATTTACTGTTGTTTACATGCTCACTAATCCCTGATTACCAGTCCCTCCTGAACACTTTTCCAACAAGTCCTGTAATTACTTTGCAGATTTTTTTTATGACAAAATTCAGTTTGTAATAATAAGATCAGGTTATTCCGCCACTGGTAAATCGGTCATGTCTCCTGAGCCTGCAGAGGCATTTGTGCCTCTATATTATTTTAATCTATTGAATTGTGTATCTGAAAAAAACACTAACACCACTTAATATGCAGCTGACATATTACAAAATATACCTGTCTTCACCTAGGCTGTTTTCATAGGTCTTTAAAACGTAGTGGTAAAACCTAATTTAAAGAAGCCTAATCTAGATGCCTCAGTATTAAACTGTTAAAAGCTCTTATCTCTTATTTGTCGCGGTGTGCTTGATACATCTCTGGGAGTGCAGTCTTGGAAAAATATTTCCTTTTCGGGAGTGTGTATCGCGGTTCTAGCTTCTTAACAAGCTGCATCAAGCGTTCTTTCTCCACCGTTTGGCATCATATCTTTGACCAAACAAATGGTAACAGCCTGGGTAATATCTGTCCGGCCTTTGCTTTTTCTGTCATACGGAGTACAACTGGTGAGAGACTCTGCGATGTCGTGGTGTTTGTTTTAGTTTCGTAGTGTTAGCTCCCGAGCTTTCCTCCCGGCGGGCTTTCAGACAGTCTTCGTACAGAATCAAATGCTGATGCTTGAGATGGTGAAATAAGTTGGAGGTTTCTCCCCTTTTCGATTTGACAGGCTTTTACACTCCTTGCATTTTATCGTGGTCTGTTCTGTATCTAGTTGTTTGTATCCAAAATAATTCCACACCACCAAAGTAGCTCCTTTTTGGGGAATTAAATCATCAGCAGTAATGGTCCCGCCATATTTTCCTTCCCTTTTCCAACTTAAGTACGAGCTGCTTGACCCACGTGATGGGGTAATGGTAATGGCATGATGCATTTACGGCATGAAATTAGCATATCATGATATAATCTTTGTTCCTGGGGACCAAAAAATTACTGGTATTACCGTGAATGATATGATATGGCCCACCCCTAATCACAGATGCCCTGGACTGAAGCCAGGATCCTGTTGGTGGATTTCAGATTAGCCTTCAGCACCATCAACCCAGACATCCTCCACCAGAAGCTCATCCAGTTCAAAGTCCCGGCCTCCACCTGTCAGTGGATCACCAGTTTCCTGAAGGACCGGCAGCAGCAAGTGAGGCTGGGGAGCATCTTCTCCCGCACAAGAATCATCAGCACCGGCACCCCCCAGGGGTGTGTTCTCTCCCCACTCTTCTTCTCCCTCTACATAAATGACTGGACCTCAGTGGACCCGTTTGTGAAACTCCTGAAGTTTGCAGACGACACCACTGTAATTCGTCTGATCCAGGACGGTGATGACTCTGCATACAGACAGGAGGTAGATCGGCTGATACACTGGTGTGGTCAGAACTGCCTGGAACTTAACCCACTCAAGACTGTGGAGATGACGGTGGACTTTTGGAGAACACCACCCCGACATACCCCCCTCACCATCCTCAACAACACTGTGTCTGCTGTGGACCACTTCCGGTTCTTAGGAACCACCATCTGTGAGGACCTGAGATGGTCCTCACACACTGACACTGTTCGGAAGAAGGCCCAGCAGAGACTGAACTTCCTGAGGCAACTTAAGAAGTCCAACCTTCCACAGGAGCTGCTGGTCATCTTCTACACTGCCATCATTCAGTCTGTCCTGTCTTCCTCCATCTCAGTGTGGTTTGGTTCATCCACAAAACAGGACGGGTCTAGACTGCATAATCAGAACGTTGCCACAAACTTGGCCAATAAAGTTGATTCTGATTCTGATCAGAAACGTCTGCCTCGGTTTCACTGGATCTCAGAGCAGCATTTGATACTGTTGATCATAAGGGCTAAACTGGTTCAGATCTTATTTTTAACTGGGACTATTATGATAAACAAAGATCACATTTAGGGTACCTCAAGGCTCCATTCTCAGGCCACTTTTATTCAACATCTGTATGATCCCACTGGCTATACCCGCTATATTTATGCAGTCCAACATGACCAAAGTCCATTACAGTCACAGAGTTAGTGTGTCCTTAACATCCATGAGTGGATGGGTTAGAATGTCCTCCAGCTCATTGCAAAAAAAGACAGAGAGACAGAAAGAGACATTTTCAAGATTAGACGATTAGAAACAAAAACTGAACCCGACTGCATTTGGTCGTCGACTACAAAGCAAGCAATTAATGTACATGTCAAAATAGACTCATACCTGCATTTTGACAACAATAAATCAGTAAATCAGCCTACTATTATCTTAAAACATTGACAATATAAATGGTTTATTAACAAAGCAGAAGACAGAAAAATTCAATCAGACAGCTGCAGCTCATCCAAAATGCTGCTGCCAGAGTCCTGACCAACACTAGGAAAATCGATCAAAATGCACCAGTTCTTAAATCACTGCACTGACGTCCTGTTTGTAAATGAATATCATTTAAAATCTCGATGATGGTCTATAAGGCACCATATGACAATGCAGACCCCTCAGGTCATCAGAGACTTTACTCAGTGTTCCCAGGAGCAGAACGGAACAAGGGGAGGGGTGTCTCGGACACTCCGGTGAAGAGAGGAGCTGTCCGTTGATCAACACCCGGTGATGATTTAGACCTGGTGAAGGAGCAGGCTGCTGGACAGACCTGGTAAACCCAAATAAGTAGTAAGGGTGAACTGTGAGCATCTTGGGGAGACCCCTGTGTGAGAGACTTTCATCTCTCACCTCCAGGAGAGTTTTTTCTTCTATTGCAGTGGAGGGTGGGGATGATGAATCTTAAGTAAGAGTCCTTTAGAGCTTGGTTCTCTTTGGGTTCTCCTGAAGCAGCAGACAGGCATCAGAAGGTCAAAAGGGCTGCAGCTTCAGAGGCTGTAAAAGCAAAAACGCAGGCAAGGGAGAAATTTGGAGATGTTGTGAGGAAACCACTGTTGTACACCTCAGAAAGGGATGGCATGGCCCACCCCAGGCTGTGTATGGTTTGAGGGGGGAACTGCAGATCCAGACTGAAAATATTGTTGGGCGGTGGAAGGAGCACTTGGAGGCTCTCCTCAATTTAGTCACATTGTCCTTCAACTAAATCTTTAAATAAGGGCTGCTGAAAGCTTTAGAAAATTTTAATTCAAAGAGCCCGTTAACTTGTCATCGATCATAGTTGAGTGCAGTTTCTTTTTGACATCAAAACAGCTCTGGAAGTTGACTGGAATATTTTAGGATGTTCAGGAACCACCAACGCTCCAGGTTGAAATCAACCAGAACATCAGTGTGACTCTCCACAATAAAGCCAGTTTAACATCACTCATTTTATAGATAAAATGAGGGAGGGCGTATTAACTCTGTGGATTTCATCACTAAATATTCAGTCTTACTACGGAGCAGAAGGGTTGAAAATGAAGCAAAAGAAACTCTGTTTGTGTTTAAGGTAAAAATCTCTTCAGACGCTGCAGAAGTTGAACTTCCAAATGAATTCATCAACTTCTTCGGTATTGTGACCTGTTGGCCTGTCATCTACAAACAGCAGAAATGATCAGCAAAGCAGCACCAATTCAGTAAGAAGTCACAGTCAGAGCAGCCTGTAATTTACCAACAACATTCACCATTCCTTTGTTGCTCCAACACTGAACAAAAACGTTCTCTATCTGGTCACCTTTGATTATAAAACATCTCCAGGAGTGTCATCAGACAGACTCCCTGAAATACATTATTGTACTAAAACAATAGCCCTAAGGAGCCTTTCTGTGATTCATCATTAGTTATATTCCTCAGGAGCAGATGCAACGTCACACTGTGTGAGAGAGCAGTCACTGTTACACAATTCTGCTGTTAATATCTCTAAATAAAGACCAAATCATTAGAGTTCACATTTTAAACCATCTATAGCATCTTATATGAGTCCACTTAGTTCAGTTCAGTTCAGTTCAGTTTATTTATATAGCCCCAATTCACAACACATGTCGTCTCAAGGCACTTCACAAAAATCAGGTACATACATTCCAATTAATCTTAATCATTAAAACTGCAGTCAGTTTTCTGTTTTTTATTCAAATTGGAAAAAAAAGTTTTCTATCTAGGGAAACCCAGCAGATTGAAATCCAGTCAGTGACTTGCAGCATTCACTCCTCCTGGATGAGCATGTAGAGACAGGGACAGTCACTGGCGTTGACTTTGCAGCAATCCCTCAAAACTGAGCATGCTTGTAGCGACAGTGGAAGGGGAAAAAAACTCCCTTTTAACAGGAAAGAAACCCCCAGCAGAACCAGGCCAGTGTGAGCGGCCATCTGCCACGACCGCGGGGGGTTAGAGAGAACAGAGCAGAGACACAAGAGAAAAAGAAGCACTGATCAGGAGTACTTTCTATGGGAAGGAAAAGTAAATGTTAATGGATGTAGCTCCTTTACCTTTTTCACCTAGAAAAAAAGGGAACAGATAAAACTCTGAGCCTTTTTCAGGGTTAATTTTAAGAGGGCACATAGAGTTAGTTACAGTAAAAGCTCAGTCAGTAGCTATGTCTAGGAGAGAAAGGGGTTTAAACACTGAAAGACAGGGCCATTGGGATCATCGTAGAGGGTGAGCATTGTTTTTGCCAGCAGAAGCTTGGGGGGATTCCCCCTCCAGAAAAAAGGGTGTTTAAGGTAGACACAGAGTCAGCCAGGTGTAGCTTCTAGGAAGAAAAAAGAGAAGAACAAATTTAAAAAAGCTGAAATAACAGCAAATAATGCAAATTGAAGGGGTAGTGTGAGAAAGTAGCAAAGAGGGTGAAAGTGGTCATTATGTCCTCCAGCAGCCTAAGCTATAGCAGCATAACTACAGAGTTAGCTCAGGATAACCTAAGCCACTCTTACTATAAGTTTTTATCAAAAAGGGAATTTTTTAAGCCTAGCCTTAAAAAGTAGACAGTTTGCTTAACCCCCACTGATGGCCATTGTTTAAAAAAACCCCAAACTTTGGGGGATCCTCTCTCTGTCAGATTGACCATAACCATTGGAAAGAGGGGGGGTCATACAGGAGCAGAAATGGAGGGTGTGTTTGCACCTCAACCAAAAACTGACCCCGGTTTAGGCTACCCCCTAACCCCCCTTACTTCATCCAACAGGAAGGGGAGAAGAAGACGGAGCTAAAAAAAGGAAGATAGCTCGGGTTAAAACCAAGCCACTCTAACTATAAGCTTTTTTAAAAGGAAATTTTTTAAGCCTAGTCTTAAAAGTAGACGGGTGTCCCCCTCACGGATAAAAACTGGGAGCTGGTTCCACAGGAGAGGACCTGATAACTAAAGGATCTGCCTCCATTTTTTTCTAGAGCCCCTTGGGAACCCCCAGTAAACCTGCAGTCTGAGATGAAGTGGGGGTCGTTAGGAACGTATGGAACAATCAGATCTCTGATGTATGATGGAGCTAAATCATTAAGGGTTTATATGTGAGGAGAAATTTTTAAATTTTATTCTGGGTTTAACAGGGAGCCAAGAAGGGACGTAAAATGGGGGGAAAATGATCTCTCTTTTTAATTTTCATCAGAACTCTTTCTGCAGCATTTTGAATCAGCTGAAGGCTTTTAAATGCATTTTTGGACATCCTGATAGTAAAAAATTACAATAGTCCAGCCCTGAAGTAAAAAAGCATGGACTAGTTTTTTAGCGTCACTCCTGGGCAGGATATTTCTAATTTTGCAATGTCCGGAGATGAAAAAGGAAATCCTAGAAACCTGTTTAATATGGGATTAAATGACATGTCCTGGTCAAAAATAACACCAAGGTTTTTTTACTTTATTATCGGGGGTCATTTAATGCCATCCAGGGTTTTTGTTTACTAAGCAGTTTTTTTTTTAAAGACTCCGGGCCCCAAAGACGACAACTTCTGCCTTTTCTAATTTTAGAAGCAGAAAATTTAAGTCATCCAAATTTTTTTATGCTTTAAGACATGCTTGTAGTCTATCTAACTGGTTGGGGTCATCAGGATTTATGGGGTAAGTAAAGCTGAGTATCATCAGCGTAACAGGAAAATTTTTTCTATTCTGCCTGATAATTTTCCTATTGGGAACATATATATAGTAAAGAGAATTGGCCCAAGTACTGAACCCTGTGGTACCCACAATTAACCCTGGAGTTTAAAGATGATTTATCATTTTACATGAAAAAACTGGAATCTGTCAGACAAATAATTTTTAAACCAGCCTAGTGCTGTTCCTGATCCCTACAGCATATTCCAGCCTTTCTAAGAGAATATTTATGATCGACTGTATCAAATGCAGCACTGAGATCTAACAGAACCAGTACAGACCCCCAAGTCCATTATCTGAGGCCATAAAAAACATTAGTGACTTTCAGCAGAGCTTTTTTTCTATGGGCTCTGAAACCTGACTGAAACTCTTCAAACAGGTCATTGCTGTGTAAATGCTCACCCCTTTTATAGCAACTTTTTTCAAGTATTTTAGATAAGAACGGAAGATTGGATATCGGTCTGTAATTTATTAAGTCATCTCGATCAAGCGAAGGTTCTTAGCAAAAGGTTTAATTACAGCTACCTTAAAAGCTTGTGGTACATATCCATTTACTAAGGATAGATTAATCATATCTAAAATGGGGCTGGTAATCAGAGGGAAAAACCTTCCCTTAAATAATTTGGTTGGGGGGGTCTAAACATAAGTTGAAGGTTTGATGAAGCTAATATTTCTGATAACTCAGGAAGCTCCACAGGATCAAAACAGTCCCCAAACAGATCAGGGTTTTACAGTTACTTCCAATGTTTTTACTTGTTGAGGATGAAGTAATCATCTTCGGGGGTATGTCAAAAATTTTCTTTTTAATAGAATCAATTTTTTTTTTGGAAAAATCCCATAAAATCATGACTGCTGAGAGCTAAGGGAACGGGGGGCTCAACAGAGCTATGACTCTGTGTAAGTTTAGCAACTGTACTAAAGAGAAAACCTAGGATTATTCTTGTTCTCTTCTATTAAGGATGAAAAAACTGTTCTAACTTGGTGAAGTGTCTTTTTATACAACAGTAGGCTATTTTTCCAGATTAAGTAGGAACCCTCTAGGTGTGTAAAGCGCCATTTTCGCTCCAATTTTTCTAACATTGTGCTTAAAGTACGCAGCTCTAATTAACCAGGGAGCCTGCTCCTATGAAATTTTCCCTTCTTTTTCAAGGGGGGTGCATTGTCTAATGCACCACGCAATGATGAAGTAACACTCTGACAAAAAATCAAATTTGTGAAGGGGAAAAAAACAAAAAATTGCCCTCCCCCTGGTTTTTTCTGTGATAATGAGGAAATTAAAAGTGGAACAGATTCTTTAAAGGTTGTAACAGCATTGTCCGATAACGATCTACTACAATGAAACTTTCTTTCAGGTGTGGAGCACTCGGCCAAATTAAACTCAAAGGTTACTAAAAAATGGTCAGACAGCACAGGGTTGTAAGAAAATATTGTTATGTCTTTACATAACAATGTTTACTTAGCATTGCTAACATCAGTCTCTTGTTTTATCGTGTAAATAAAATGCCCAGGATGCTGCCAGCATGTCTCCATCCAGCATGTTCTGTGAAAGACAGAACTGGACTCTTCAGAAGGATAAAACAACATCTTTACTGAAACCCGCTGAGCTTCCGGTTGTCTCCTGATGTTAGACGCCTGAATGAACATCACCCTGTAGAAAATACAGTTTTATTTCTTGAAGCTGACATGTTCTGTTACTCCTCCAACTTCATTATAAACATGAAGGTTTGGTTAAGCAATCAGAAAGACATTTTCAATTCTGACCATCATACGCCAATCAGGCAGATAAAGCTAACAGCTAATTTATCAGTCTGTCTCTAATTAATCGGTCAGTTAGCAGTGATTTTTTCACACAGATCTTCTCTCGTTTGTATTTAAATATTTTCTTTGCACAGTTTACGTTGTGAAGGCAGATATCCAAGAAGTCCACCTGCATAATGCTTAGATAGAAAACTAATTAACATGATGTGACTCTCTGTTCTTCAGGCATATGTGGATTTACACCTTAAACCTTGTGGTTAAGAAAAGGGTCACAGAGCAGCAGCCTTGAGCTTTCAGCTCCCTGAGCTGATCACAGCATTTAAATCCACTGTTATCTGTTTGACCTCCAGGACACGGAGCTGCCTAACGTGGTCCCAGAGAGTCCGTTGGTCCAGATCATTGAGTTCAGCATCATCCTAGTGGATCCAGGTTACAGGGAACTGCTGGGTGACCCAGACTCACCCCAGTATGTCGACCTGGCGAAGCACCTGCAGGACCAGGTGGGATTTCAGCCCCCAGACTCTTCTCCTCTGCTCTGCTCTGCACACACATGTTCTGTTGGAGTGGGAGCTGAGTTCATTTGGTCAACAACAGGCTCTGTGACATTCAGCCAGAAACATTCAGTTAATCAGTTCAAGTATTATTTGCCATAAGTCCGTAAGTTAGTTTTTTTCCATGTAAATAATCTCCTGTGATCCGGTTTTCTTTATTTTAGCCTTGAATCTAAAAGCAGCCATCAGGCTGCTAGAAAAGGAGCTTACTCTGCAGGGGTTAAAGGCCAAGCCAGAGAGAAGGAGAAGATTACTGATGCTTTACTCCTCCTGCACGTATTTTACCTTCCCTCCTCAATGAGAAGCGCTTTGGCAAATTACATCCCTCCACCTTAGTTCCTCCCTGAAAAGCATCAGGATCTGTTGGAGCTGCACGCGATGCACCGTAGGGATGTTAACTGCTGCAGCGCTTAAAGACTATTATGTCATAAGAGCGCCGAGGTGTCTAACTCTGCCAAAGATAGATATCAATGAGCATTCCCATTCATGCAGTTCTGTTTTCTCTCTGAGATGCTGACAGCTAAGTACCCAGCTCAGGATTAATGAGCCTCTGCAGAGGGACATCCTGACTGATTCTCTCTTTGCAGATGCAGCACGTTTTTGACCAGCTTCCTGGATTCAAGACCATCAGCGTTTTGGGAATTCGGTAAGTCTAAAGCATGATGTGAATGTATGACGAATGTTACTGAGCAGGCTGGAGCACAAACAATGGCTAATCAAATAGCAGATGTGTCCACAGAGAGATATTCCACTGAGCCTTAACAATGACATTAAACTTTAATGGAGAGCATTGTTTGGGTGAACAGCCGTTTGAACTGAGAAGAGATGGCTGGAGGTCGGTTCAAGCTAAATGAAAGAAAGACTTTTTCATCAGAGTGTAATATGAAGTCAGTTAAATTTCTAGAATATAGATCTGGTCAGTTCAGTAGTAGAGCGGGTTGGTAATCAGTGTCAGCTGGTTTGGTGTTGATGAAATTAACAACAGCTGCACTAAACAACCCAAAAAACAGGAATGGCTTTGCAGGTGGAGGCCACAAACATTTTTTCCCTCCTCTTTTTATGTCTATTTCACCGGCGTACAGCCAGACTGCCAGTCAGGACCAGTGAAGTTAAAAATCAGTCGATTCTGGTCAGCAGTAGGTTTCTCTCTGCATCCTTAAACTTCAGTGACCTGCATAATAAACTGGCTCCTCTATAGTCCTCTACTGTTGTGCTGAAAAACATGTTTCTAGGGTCTAAACTTGAGGAAATGAAGGAGATCTTCAAGTTCCATCATTTCGTTTGGAGAATGTGTGACAGCTCTGGTCTAGCTCAGGTTTGTTTTGATGCGCTTCTGCTGTAAAAAGTTCATGTATACTGTGAAATTCCCAGTGTCCTCCCACATTATGACTGGATACATTACTTCTTTGTGATGGCAATGTCTCACCTTTTGTCTTCCTAATAAAAAGAAACAACTGACCATCTGGGTCAATGCTGCATAGTACCCCCAGATGGTCAAATGAAGTCAGGTTAAGTGATGTTATGGAGTCATGGCTGTCACAGTTGCATTGACTCTATAACAGTGGTGCACATTTGTACAGGCTGGTTGATGTTGTGTTTGCTGCAGTGTTAATGTCTACGAAGGTGGTGTGATAGCAGTGTTTTCTTACTGCATCATGTCTTCCAACACACTGAAATGAAAGGCTGCACTCGGCATGGTAGGTTTGCAGTAGGACCCAAGTACAGGCAGCACAGAGGCAGAGGGGTAGAGTGAAACAATCGTTTTAATAAAAAACAAAAGGACTTACAAACTGAGCAAGGAGGTCGATCGGAGAACAGGGCAGAACGCAGACTAGAAGGCAGAGGAACAGAGCATCGGCATGGAGCAGTAAAGTGGCGATTCCAGCTAGAAACAATGAAAACCAAACAGGATATCTACTCAGGGAGGCAGTGAAGAGAAAGGCAGGGCAAGCAGGTGAGAATGAGTAACAAGCCAAAGGGAGCTGAGGAAGAAGAGGAAGTGAACAGGAGCAGACAGACAGGAACACAAAATGAACTCAGAACCTGATCTGCAAAGAATGAACTAAAATGGGAACAAGAGGACATAAACAACAGACAGTAAACAGATGAATAAGGAAATTTGAACACCTGAGGATCATTACAGCAGTGGGGTTAAATCTAATAAATATCAGCTGCTTTTTTTGCTCCATTGGTTCTAGCTCTGGTTTGTTTCCAGCACTGTCATTATTAATTATTAGGGGTGGAACAATGCATCCAGCTCACAGAAGAAGGCAATAAACAGTGGGTTCATAGAAATGAGGCGAGACTGAAGGCGTTTTTCTGTTCAAACTTATTGTGAACGCACACAAGGAGTGAGAAACGAGTTGCAAATGAGGCCTTCAACACACATTAGACGCTTCTCTCTGAAACCAAACTCTCCAGAAATCAATCCCCAGGAGATATCTTGTTCTGCTAATGTCCTTATAGTGAATAAATCTCTCCTCGTCCATCTTGAGCCATTTTCTCACCAGAACAACGCTATAGTACAACCACAGAAGAAGAACTGGTAGGGGAGCTGGAATGTAGTGGTGTTTGCTCTTTGTTCCTTTCAAGATCTTTGACGATGTTCAGATTTTATTTGAATGTTTTTGACTAGAATGTAGTTTTATCAGTATTAATTTTCAGTATTACAATTGATTGTCATTAATTGGATCATGATATGAATGACATGGACTTAACTGGACCTGACTTACTTGTCTTCCCTGTGAAGAAAATTCAGGTGATTTTTGTTGGGGTGACTTTAGATTAGCTGAATGCAACAAAATGGTTTTTGTGAATCTATTAAAACGTGTTTTCTTTTTAGAGTTTTTCAGAGAAAAACTGTTATTTTTTGCAGAAATGTTAAATCAAACATGGACAGTGTCAGTTTGTGATGAACATGCAGCAGAATAAAAGAAACCATCATGCTTATTGTGAGTGCAGATGACGAGTGTAAAGGAGTAGTTTTATATTCCTGTATTAATGTGTTTCCCATAAGCAGCAATAAATATCATCTGGATGCGAGAAAGGAATGCACTGGTTTCCAGTTACAAATCACCCTGCCTGTTGAGGATCAGTTCTCTGATATTTTCATCTGCTTGCTGAAGAACTGATGGATCTGCAGCAGCTCAGAAACCCTACTAGCAAATCAAGCTAGAACGCAGCTAGGAAACATCTAAGTCTTAGAAGGACTGGAGAAGTAATCTGCTTTAACATTAGTTTCATCCATCCTGTTGGACACACTAACAGCATGTTTCTCTCGTATTTAAGAGGACTGATGAGGGACTCATTCCCAGCTCTAATGCTCTTCTTCTCTTCCCAATGCAAGCGAAACCCTGGACACTGACAGGTATGTGAGGCATCCCCTGTAGTGACTGCTTCCTGTGTATCTGTGTGTGTCTTTTCTGTCAAAACCTGAGGGTAGCAGACATCCTCTGTGTGGTTCCTCCGTTAGTTACAGTTTAACAGGAGACCTGTGGTGTTTCAGGGCACGTGCTCTCTGCCACAGGAGGCAGGTGAGGCGTGAAACAAGGGGACATGTGGACACATTTCTTTAGGCTGCCCCTCCCGATCCCAATCCCATCCTGGACCCCCTGGTGATGTCTGGTGCACTCACGGCCAATATCACGCAGCCGAGGCCTCAGCAGGAGCTCGTCCTCTAATCTCAGGAAGGATTCACAACTTCTGCTGCTGCTTTTCTCTGCTGCAGACTGTTCACAGCACCACACGGTGTCAGTGGTGCATTCTGGGTGCTTTTGATTGTTTACTAATTTGGCTAATAATCTTAGATTTCCATGTTCTGGAGAAACGCCTGGATGTTCATCTAATGTTCAGGGATGAGCAGCTGTTGGAAACCAAAGTGTAACCCTGCAGTTCCCCTCAGCGCTTTAGCTTGTTTCCGCTTTTTATTTTGGTCCAAAGGGCTAAAAAAGGAACTGATGTGATTCGGCCAATCTCTGCAGACTGATGTTACCTTTATATATGTCTGACTTTGGACATTTTATGTCCACTGGCTTCTTCAGTCTCTTCTCAGTCACGTCTTTTCTTTAACAGAAAAACAAATATTTATGTAGTTGAATCTAAAAGAAATACACGAATCAGCTTGTTGGAGGCCTGATCCTGTGAATTTGTGTTCTCTTTGGGATTTTCTAGATGAAGACATAGGAACAAAATGTGTATTAGTAACAGGCTGCTGATCACCACAGTGGATCTCAATGTCTCCACAACCCTGTTAGTTCCAGGTTACAGTGGTTTAAAAAGAATGAGACAATAAATCATTTCAAAGCTTTTTCCACCCTTTAGTTGGCATACATCCTGGTATCTATCTCCAGTGGTCACTGAGCGAGAGGTGAGGTCCAGCCTGGACAGATCGCCAGTCCATCAGAGGCCAACACAGAGACACACGCTTTTTTTTCTCTTCTGCTCTCGGTGGAGTCAGACGCTTTTCCACTCTCTCCTTGATCCTCCCCCATTTTTGCCCTGCTTCAGCTTCAGCTTTTTGTCTATGTTCTTCTTAGAGCCTCTATTCGCATATCCTCCTAATTTGTTCATTATGGATTTGGTCAGCTGGTCTCTCAACGCAATCGATCAAATTTTCTCGGCGGGAAGACAGAGTAAAGGGGAACCCTCTTGTCCAGACGGGACGTTCTTCTCCGGATACGCAATGGATTCCTGGCAGCAGTGGAAGATTGTGTGTGTCAATAATGTCAGTCGAGGACGTGGAAGATTTGTACATAATTGGATTTCTGATAACAGGATTTCTGCATTTTGGAGTTGGCGGGTACCTGGCTTATCGAAAGATTCGTAGAACATCGGCAGCTGTTCAAAGCACTCCAAAGCTGCCTGGGATGTTTGAAGGGATCTATATCAGTGGCGGATGCTGGTCTTTCAAGGAGGGGAAGCTCAATTTCAAGATCGCTGATTCGCTCATTTCGCCGTCAATCAAAAGGGATTCAGCCTCAGACAGATCATCCAATCATCATGCAGAAGCTGAGCGTCCGGGCCAGCCGAGGCCAGCCCACTGCCCCATAGACCCCCAGAGACGCTGAGCGTCCGATGGGGGGGACAAAGCCCAGCATTTTTGCTTCGCTATTGAACTCACTGTTTAAAGCACTGTGAAGCTGCGGGAATGAGTGAGAGGAAGGCCACGTCGTTACCAGTGATAAGAAGCTGATTCTGAACAAAAGTTGAGCGCGTTGTAGCGCATATTTAGTCAATGACATGTACACACAACAGTATATATTTGATCACTTATTTTTTGACATTTTAGGGGAAGCTGAGCTTTCCTTGCAGTCTTAGAGCAATCGCCACTGATCTATAGAGCTCTCAACACTCTGAAATGTTAAGAGAGCAGAATCACAAGCTAGACGCGATCCTTGAACAGAATCGCAGGCTGGCTACATTTCCCGGACTCAAAGGTGATATGATTTAATCTTGGAGAAAGTTGTTTGCTCAGGATCTACTGAAAGTACCAGAATTTTGGCTATTTGGATTTGAAATTGAGAATGCCAGTAAGACTTTGAAGGCAGGCAGAAAATCACAGCCGTCCTGAACCAAAACATCTATTGTTTGTCTAATTCAGCCGCCCCGATATGACCTTCACAGGCTTCTTATCAAAACATTTCTCCTGGATGTTCTGTAAATATGACGCTCTGCCCCAGCAACCCCCCTCATATGTGAACTGAACTGTATGGCCATTTGATAAAACTTCCATCTCTTTTTTTTTTCCAAGGACAATGGCACCTTCGTCAGTGTTGACAGTCCAATTCTTTGCACACACGGTCATACTTTAATATTTGCACCCTCACGACTCCATCATGCCCCTGCAAAATCTTTGCTTATGTGTGTTGCTTTCCCATGCTGAGGTTTTGTTTTCAATGTCTCAAACTGTATCCTGCTAGGGATAAAGTGTGAAATATGATTTTTTGTCATTTTTTACCTAAATGTGGATTTCATTTCTTCTCCTTTTCATAGATTTTTAGATTTCTCAGAAGGATTACAAGTGAAAGGAAAATATTACTAGTTTTAAAAAAAATTTGAACAAAAGCTGTTTTTACACCAGTGACTCAGCTTCCTTCGTCAGAACTCAGTGATTGCTTAGTTAAATTTCAATGGATGCAAATGGGACTACAACTGCATTATACCAGCCAACCCAAGGATCATTCTCTCTTAGCACAAGATACTTTCCCCTACATTGGAGCTAAATCATTAAGGGATTTATATGTGAGGAGGAGAATTTTAAATTCTATTCTGGATTTAACAGGAATCAGATGAACTCCTAAACAAGCAAAACAAAAAAAAAAACAAGAACAACATAGCTGTGAAAATGGTCTGATCCTGTACAGCAATGGTCCAAAGAGAAACTGACAGAACTTCAGAAAGTCCGAAAAACTATTACTCAAAAGTAATTTATGGATTAAACGAAAGTCTGGATGATAGGAAGGAAAACAAGAATATAACAATATTAAAATGTCTCTCCACAGTAAATGATGAATTAGTTACATGTTACAGACATGAAAGAAGGAAATATGTGAGCCTCAAAGGTCCAATGAAAGCAAAGAACTGTTTCTGATAAATTTAAACAGGATTAATCTTTTGTCTTAGATTCAGAACAACTGAACTTTTCTCTGTTCAAACATTAACCTGCATCATCTGCCTGCACCTGAAGAACCCATCTTAGATGTTTGGATTAGATGTGCTATGATGACATAGCACATCTAATCTGATGTCTAATATGATGACACGAAGACTGAGTGCAGACCATCTCTGCAGCCTGAAGAGCAAACACCAGCTCCCACAGAGGAAGTCACCTTTCTAATCAGATGCATCATACTCAGCGACACAAACAGTTCAGAATATAAATGAGGTGTAAATACGGTCAGCTGCTTTATAGTGAGGAGAGTCTTCAACATTTACATGTATTCATCTTTTCTTCACAGATTAGTTCATCTGTATTTTATAGATGAAGAAACATTTACGTGATAAAATCACTAAAATATTAAAACGTGCTACCAGGTAACTTCAGGTCTGAGAGAATTTGTTCATTTTATTTTCAGGGCTGAAGGAATCTCAGTCCACTATTCTGTTGTCTTTGAGAACAACATCCATCAAATGACCTCAGAGACAACCAGAGAACCGGAGACCTCTGGGGACTCTGGACTCAAAGAAATGGTGATCAAGGCTTTGCAGGAGAAAGCGTCTCTGCCGGTTGACCTGGATTCACTAAACTTCCAACCAGGTATGGTTCTAACTGCATACCTGCATGCACACTGCAGTATGCATGAAGCTCATTTGGCCTTTAGATTTTTATTTGTCAGAAAATCTCTGAACTACTTTAGAGACAAACGTGTTCCAGCTGTATGAGTTTTTTATTGCGTTTATAAGTCAGTTTTCAAAGATGACTTGTTGTAGCTGTAGCTGCCTTCACAAATATCCACTAGGAAAATAATCTTACACAACTGGACACATTTTCCTCCTGTCAGTTAATATGGTCCCTAAGTTTGGAATTTTAGCAGTTATCAAAATACTAGAATAAAATAGAAAAATATTTCCAGACCATATTTCTCTATCCTTCACTCGGTCTTTGCTTCCTTTCCTTCTTGAAGGTGTCATTCCCTCTGTGAACCCTTTGGTATTTGTGTTTTTCCTTCCTACAAATACTCTTACTGATCATTTTCAGCAAATCCCTTCAGTTCGGAACGTATGTGCTGAACAAATGCAGTGTTGTTTTAAAGCAGAACACATGCAGAACAAATCTGTGCTGAACTAAAGTAAGGAACTCTACGTTCTGATGCGCAACTTTAAAAGCAACACCAAAACAAACCAGAGTATGAGGACTCCCAAAAAGGTTTCTCATTCAGCTACAGTCAGGATGGAGAAAGAAAGGTGAGCCGAACCAAAGCTTTATGTCAGCATTATTCAACAGCAATAAGGTCCATCATTTCTCTACAAAGTTTCATTGCTCATCTAACGAAACACCAAGCCCAGTGTTAACACCCCTGGTTCTGGGGAAAAATCTGCTAAAGTCCAAATCCAGCTGGCTGCAGCATTTAACCACTACCACATGCCAGGTGTTTACAGCAGCAGACATGTGACCTTACACTGGTACCGAGTCAGAAGGGTTCATCTTTCAGTTTTATTTTAAAAAGTCTACATGCTCTCTGGCGCTGTCCGCCTGTCAATTGATTCAAACTAAAAGTATGTGAAGACCTATCAACATGCCTGGAGTATACATTTCCAATCTGCCCCACACTTTGCCTTCTTAATGACATCACAAAAGTGGATTTGGAAAGAAACAGATGCCACATACTTCTTGCAGTTCTAAACATTGCCAAAAAATAATACTGATGAACTGGAAGAATAAAAGGAGTTTAAATATAATTTTTATTTTTTAATTAATAAAGGGCTGCACGCAGTTGGTAGCACTGTTTTCTTGCAGCAAGAAGGTCCTGGGTTCGATTCCCGGCCAGGGGTCTTTCTGCATGGAGTTTGCATGTTCTCCCCGTGCATGCGTGGGTTCTCACCGGGTACTCCGGCTTCCTCCCACAGTCCAAAGACATGACTGCTAGGTTAATTGGTCTCTCTAAATTGCCCTTAGGTGTATGAATGAGTGTGTGCTTGGTTGTTTGTGTGTTGCCCTGCGATGGACTGGCGTCCTGTCCAGGGTGGACCCCGCCTCCCGCCCATAGACTGCACCAGATAGGCACCAGCTCCCCCGTGACCCACTATGGAATAAGCGGTATAGAAGATGACTCACTGACTGATTGACATAACCTAGTGGCGCAGGGGGTATGGGCATTGCCGCCTCTCCATCGGGGGCCAGGGGGTAGTCTAGAATGGAGGTGTCAGTTGTGTCAGTTTCTGTGGCTGCTGGCACCAATGCAGGTCTGGGCCGCGTGCCGCTGTGCCTTCTTTTCTGCCCTGCTTTCACTCCTGGCTGCTGTGACTAGGTCCCCCAGGCAGCCTGGGGCCTGCTATGGCTCACGGTGGTGTGGCTGCCAGTGCGCCGGGGGGTGCCTCCTCTGCGTCCCTGATGCCGACGGGTGGGCCAAGAGCTGCGGTGGTTGGGACTTGGTGGACTGGGGGTGTGGGGCCATGGTTGGCCAGAAAACGGTCTGGGGCTTGGAGAGGGATTGAGTGATTTTGATATATCAGGGTGGATAGCAGGGGCCTGGAGGCTGGGAGCACCTGCCAGGGCCTACGTGGTCGAGGGTACCTGGGTTCTGGGCTTTCGTAGGCGGGCTAGCTTCTCTTTGCTCTCTTTCCTGGCCTGCTTCCGCTGGGGGGGGGGTTAGCTACTCTGCGGGGAGTTGAAAAACAGGTCTTGTGGGCAAGGGGGGAGCACACTGCAGTGCCTCCCCTGCTAAATTTGGACCCATCCTGGTCAAAGAGCTTTAAACAAGCAGTACCGGGGGCACAGGGTGGTTCCCTGGCTCTGGCCACGGAGCCTGTGCCAATTCGTGAGGCCTGTAGATGTTGTTCTGGGTTCTCCTACGACCCCTACATCAAATTGAAAAACTTTTCTTGTGTCAAAAAGAATATTAATGAATTTTAATTTTGATTTTTTTTTTCATTTATTGTCCTTTCATAAGTAAATACAATAAACCGATCTATTAACCTTTACTTAAAAATCTTTAACTGTTTATGAAACAAAACTTATTTCTGCAGAGAAACCTAAGCTAGTATCTAAGAAGAAACCTAATTTAAATATCATATTGTTATAAACTTTTTTATTAATATTATAACTAATATTACAGTAGTAATAGTATTTCCTTTAATTCATTAATAAGTCTGACTAACACAAACAGACTTAATGACAATGTTAAACCTGGAAAAAAGTAGGAAATTAAAGAAATGATTGCAAGGTTCTGATTAAAATAAATTATATTCTTTGTATTTATCTTAAGAAAAAAATAGTCAAATTGCATTGCATTTAAACAAAAAAGACATAAAAATAAAAATATTATACTTTAAATTTTCAATATTTGTTAGTTTTCTCTGTTTGCCTTTTCAGATGTCAAGTAGTCTTCTTTTAGTTCTTTTTTATAATTTCTCTAAAATGAAGCAAATAAAAAGAAATGCATTTTCCTAAAAATATAAATAAAACAATGCCTTATATTACAAGACCATAAAGTGAATTTTTGCCAAGAGATCCCAACACAAATAGAAACAGGTACATTGAAACTGTCAGTTTGTAGCAGCAGTTCGTTGACAGAAATGTTAGATCTTTGTCAGGTGTTCACCTTTCTACAAATGGTGCAGCTTCACCAGCAGGTTCTCACCATGTTAGCAGCCAGGAGGAGCCTCCGGATATGAAATGATGTTGCCAGGTCCACCCCCTTGTCTGATTAATGATGCCGCTTACAACAGAGACCTGCTGTTAAAGTTATACTGAATGGTTTTCATTTCATGTTTTATGTTACTGTTCAGCATTGGTCAGCTATGGCAGAAATGTTGAAGTGCTTTGTGGTTAAAGTGGTTTTTTACGTCATTTCATATCCACATGTAAATGTCGTATTTGACGTTAACACAGGCTTTCCATATTTCTGTTTGTGTACAACAGTTGTCTTGGTAGTAGTTTCAGCTCCTGGATCTCATTGATAAAAATCTGTTTTTCTAGAAGTGATCTTTCTGCCAACATCACCTCCTGCAGCTGAAGAAGCGAATGGGGTAAGAGCTTCAATAACTGCTAATGTAGCACTAATAGATCAACAGTAACATGGTGTGTCAAGAGAATGGCAGATTTGAAGGAATAAAATACGATTTTAAAGTTAAACAGAATCTTAAATATCTTTGATTCATACGGTGCATTCATGTTTTCACAGTCCAGGGAACCTGATTCACATAATGAGTTTAAAGTCTTCATCTCTGAGCAAGAGACTGATCAACCTCAGCCTGTGGCTCCTCTCACCTCAAAGGAGACGGAAAACGACCTTGTGACCCTGCTGGATTCCAAAGCTGTTTCACATGGTGAGACGTTCACAGTGACTGATGGGATGACGGTGGTCAGCGATCATTCCGAGGCTTCAGAAGACATTATTGATGAATCAGAAGCAATTTACGAGATTGAACCTGAGCCATCAAGCCACGAGCGAGAGGGAAAAGAATTGCTCATCATTAGACATGAGATTGAAACCATTAATCAGGATGAAACTGGGGAACTTGTGCGTGTCAACATCCCAACCCCTCCCTTGCATCTTCAGAGGGAGACGGATGCTCCATTCATCACTCCTTCTCCTAACCAGATATTAGAGGAAGACCTGACTCTTGTTGATGTGGAGGGAGAAAGTCCTCATTTGGAAGTTGTTTATTTTAGCCCAACGGCTCAGATTTTATTCACTGCGACTATTGGCGATAAGGAGCTGTCTGAAATTACAAATCCAGCCGTCATAGACCAGCCACCCACAGAGCCGGGATTAATCCTTCAAGAGGAAGAAGAGAACGCTCTTCCAGATGAGGTGAAGGTAGATTTAGGTGTTTCAAAACCTGACCAAGATTACCTTCTGGACAGAGAATCCCAGAATGTCAGAGGTTTGCAAACAGAGGCTGTACTGCTAGAGTCAGAGGAAGCTGTGGTTGTTCAACCTGATAAAGTGCTTGACGTTTTAAGGCCAAGCCTTGAGTATGTGTCAGAGCCAGGTGAAGCATCAGTTAAAGTCTCAGTGCCAGAAATAAAAGTGGAGAAGCTTTCAGAGTCAATCAAAGATATAGCTGAAGTTTCAAGTCCAGACACCAAACCTGACACTTCAGGGACAGAAGCACCTGAAGTTTCAGACACAAACCAAGAAGTTACAGAAGTTTTACAGCTAGACAAAGAAGTAGTGGATGTTTCAGAACAAGAAAAAGAGTCAACTCAAGCTTTAGAGCCAGAGTCAGTCACCAAACGTCAGGACAAAGTTGCAGTTCCAGAGCCAGAAGAAGTTATGTTTAATGTTTCAAGAACAGAGAAGGAGCTTGAAATTGTAAAATCAGTTGACATTTTAGGGCTAGAAGAATCACTTCCAGAGACGGACTCAGATGAAACCACACCTGAGGTTTTCACAACACAAGATGTAGAAGAAAGAGTCAACATTTTGCAGCCAGATAAGGGAATAGTTGAAGTTACAGAACAAACAGAAGAGCAGAGAGAGGAAATAGTTGGGGTGTCACCTCAACCGGAGAAAAACGTGATAGAGCTCTCTGAAAAAGAGGAAGAGGTGAAGCTTGTTCACTCTAGAGATGACAATGTTTTAGAAAGACCAGTTCATGAAATCTTGAAAGAGATTTTATCTGATGTGTCAGAGAAGGTCAGATTAGATGTGACAACCAAAACATCACCTGAGAATGAAACATTACCTGAAGTCCCTGAAAAAAGGTTACCTGACTTAACAGAGGAAAGGGTCCCCTTAGTATTGGAGGATGGAGTAGCTAAAGTTACAGAGGAAACAGTCCTGGAAGAAAGGGTTCACAAAGTCATAGAAGAAAAGACTCCAGAAGTCACAGAAGTTAGAGTTCCTGAAGTTACAGAAGCTACAGAGGAAACAGTTTCTGATTTAACTGAGGAAGAATGGGTTCCTAAAGATATGGAAGAAATGGTTCCTGAATTCACAGAAGATGGGGTTCCTGAGGTCATAGGCACTGCGGAAACAGTGATTGAAGTTACAGAGGAAAACATCCCTGAACTTACAGAGGAAAGGGTCAACCTGGATGGAGTCATCGATGAAGTTTCTGAACCAGGGGAACCAGTTCCTGCATCTGATAGAGTAGTTACAGAGAAATCAGTCACTGTGATGAAGCCTCACACAGAAGAGAAGCGTGCTGAAGTGCTTAATGCAGAAGAGTTTGAGGATGTAAAACCAGAGAGTGAAAAGGTTGCAGTTCTTTTACTTGATGAGAGGACAGTGGACATTACACAGCCAGAACCTTCTCCACTACCTGAAGAGAAGACTGAAGCTACAGATCAATCTAATAGTCCAGAACTAGAGATGGTATCAGAACCAGACAAAGGTTCAGAGCCAGAATCAGAAGAGGAGGTTCTGCTCAAGGTCCATGAATCAAAAGAAGAAGTTGCTAATATCTCAGAAATACTTCCTGAGGAGGGGATTGTTGAGGTCGTAGTGCCAGAACCTAAGAGAGATGTTAAAGAACCACCTGCTGAGTCAATCAAAATTCTTCACACCTTGGACAGCATGGAAGAACTCCACTATAGAGAAGATGCTATTCAGGTTGTGGAAGAAGATACAGTTCATCCTACTGTTGGTTCTGAATCTCATAATCACACACAGGAAGATAATTTACCCAACATACCAGGAATCATCCAACCCCCGGAAGAAGACACAAGTACACCTGATGTCATCTATCCAACCACAAAGGAGTTATACATCAAGGAGGATGAAGACAACACTGACACTGAGGTGGAGAAAGACACGGATGCTTCCAGAACACCAGAACCTATCGAGAGTGATCTATACTTGGAAGCAGCGACTTCTGGCTCAGGTAACAAGGCATCAACTCTTTGGTTTTTCAAGTTTTAAGATCAAACTCAAACATAAATACCTTGAACATCATGTTTGACATAAACATAGGGATGGGTACCGAATTCTGTACTTTTATAGGTACCGACCGAATGCTGACGGTACTACAAAGTATCTATTCATGTAAAATCAAACAGTACCATGTTTCAGCACCTAAAAGCGTCATTGTGACACTGAGGGAGTGGAAGAGTGGGCGACTTTCCATGCTGGACATGAACACAGCATTGCACAAACAAGAGCGTAATGACGTCAGTAGCCGCTGCTACCCACAACAAAGCAAGGCTGATAGAAAGCGCTTGAAAGTACGGCTCCACTTTTCCAAATGTGATGCAGATTACGCTCGCTGCAATATTTGTGACAGGAAGTACAAGGCCAGCGCTTTTGGACCTTGTTCATGATTGTTTTACATGTGGTGCTTTGGTTCATTTACTTGAAGTTTAGTTTCTTGTTCTGATTATCGTGTATGTTTGCTAGGTGGCACTTTAGTTCCTTATTTATTCTTGTTTTCTGTTCATCATGCATTTTAGTTTATGTTCTGTAAGATCTTCCTTTGGTTAGATTGTTTTATTGCTTCTCTGTTCAGCCCATTCATGATCAGGTTTCCACTCCCTGCCACAGTCAGCTTCCCAGTTAGTCTCCTAGCTTCACCTGTATATATACTCCTCTGTTCTGTTCATTCCTTGCTGGATCAATATATTACTGTCACCCATGTCAAGTCTGTCGGCGGCTGTTGCTACACCAAAGCCTTGGTTCCATGTTCAGCCCGGCCTCCGTTAGCGACTGGTCGTCTGCAGCCAGCAACATGCAGAAGAAACGTTTGAAACAACTGAGTTACGTTACAATACAGCTGGATGCTGTATTGATATATTCATTAAAGTTTATATATTGAGAAAACCACATAATACACAAAAGTACAGAAAACTGGTACCATTGAGTACCGGTCTCGATTCCCAGGTCCCCGGTACCGGTACTGTATTGGTTCAAATGTAAAAGGTACCCATCCCAACATAAACATGGATGATCCAGCTTTTATAGACTGTACTTCAGCAGAATTTACCCAGTTTTGGTCATTTGTTCCTGACTAAATTCTGTCTTCTATAATATTTGGTACATGTGACAGCTCCAGAGAAAAAGATCCCATCAGAGGAGGTTGGAGTCACAGAAGACTCTGCTGAAAAGAGACAAGAAGAAATGTTTGCGAGTGCCAGACCAGTCTCAGATGCCTTCACTACCCCTACAGCTGCTGTCGATTTGGGTGAAGTCACCTCACCCGGCCCAACTGTTGACCATGGGCTATTTCAGTTAGCAGTGGACAGAACAGAACCTGAGGCAAGAGAGCCTTCTGATGTTGTTACCCATAACATCTTGAAAGAGGCAGAAAAGGCAGAGCCTGAACGCCTCACCACCTCTCCAGCTGGTAAGAAGTTCTCCGAAGAACTGGACCAAATTAGCATCCCCAGCAATGAGCCAGTGGATACAGGCAGTGATTTTACATCTGCAGGAGAGGAACGCATCACTGCTGGCATCACTGCTCCACCTCCTCTGAAATACCTGACCACACCCACCATGACCACAGCCAGCCACGGACAGGAGCTGGTAGTGTTCTTCAGCCTGCGTCTCACCAACATGGACTTCTCTGAGGACCTCTTCAACAAGACCTCATCTGAGTACAGATCCTTGGAGAACACCCTTTTAGACGTGGTGAGTAGAATCTCACAGACATGCAAATGTTTACAGGAAATTTAACACAGCATAAAGGTCAAGCACACTGAACTGTAGGATTGGAAAAAGGTGCACAGTGAAATTGTGAGCTATTTCCACTGTTCAGGGTTGCTGTGAGAGAGACTGAAATATTCAGCTGAAAACATGAGGTCTGAATGGGAACAACAAAGTTGCTCTGTTTTATCCCTTAAGGCTTTCAACCTGTTTGTTAGTGATCATGCTTGATATCTAAAATAATTTATTTGAGACTGCTCAAGACAGGAAGGCTAGAAGAATGTTTGCTTTAATCCTATATTAAAATCACAATCAGGCAAAAATCAGTAAAGACACCTTAAAGCCTTAAACGTCTGATCAGTGAGTCTCTTATTAAAAACTTTTTTTTTGTCACTATTGCTTGATTTAATACAATAAATCACAACTCTATCACTGTGCAATATGACTGTATGCAATTCCAATATATGAATTCATATTGGCTAATTATTGAAAGAACACAAATTCGGACCCTCTATGCTATTAATCTATGGTGATGCAAGTTTAATGCACCAGGAAAGATTTTAAGACATTACAATGATCTGGTAAAATTACAAAGAAAATACAAATAAGTTGTTTCTTTGCCAAAATAGCAGATGCAACTTTTTCAATAAAATCATGTGATTCGGATGGAAATAATGAATTTCATTCTACAAAGTCGATCACCGACCACCTGACTAGGGTCACCTGGTGCCAAGGGCACTGATGAACAACCTTCTGTTTGAACATGGTGTACGTTATGGACAATCCGTGACTGGCACAGAGGTCCAACAACGAAAAACCACTTGGGTTCAGATTTGGAAGGGCATTCCTCCCAATCAAATCCCTCCAGGAGTCACTGTTGTTTCCAAAGTGGCTATTGAAGTCCCCCAGCAGAATGACTGAGCTTCTGAGAGGGGGGCTATGCAGCACCCCAGCCAGGGACGCCAAGAAGAACTCTCCCATACAGGGATGGGATCTTCTCATTCACTGGGGTAAACCCCAACAGGAGATGACTGACCTGAGGGGCAACTAGGGGCATTCAGCCCCAGACAACATACGCTCTGGGGTCATCTGACACGCTTGTTATGTGACATAGCACAGCCGTTGTGTTGCTGACACTAACCCACTGTTGTATACACTGCATGGTGGATAAACAGGGGGTAAAAAAATATTTTTAACTAGTAAAATCTGAAAAGTGTGGCTAGTAGCTGTATTCAGCCCCCTTTACTGTTGTGCCCCTAAATAAAGGTGCAACCAGTTGCCTTCAGAAGTCACCTGATAAGTTGAGCTGTGTGGAACTGAATCTGTCTAACTGCAGATGTTCTGTTTCTGGCCTTAGACGTTCTTTAAAGAACATTAGAGAACAAGCAGCGCCATGGAGACCAAGGAACCCAGCAGACAGGTGAGGGAGAACGTTTTGGAAAAGGTTAAAGCAGGGTTAGGTTGTTCAACAACATTCCAAGCTTTGAGCATCTCACAGAGCTATGGTCAATCCATCATCTGAACATGGAGAAAGGATGGAACACCATAGTTTTCAGCTGGTTTATCTATATTTCTTCCTACACAGTTAATACCTCAGCTGCTTTGAGGTAAAGTCAAATCAGTATAAAGCTCCTGTGGGTTTTCCACACATGGAACCAGGTTCTCAGTTCAGAAGTCTTGAATCAAATATTTTTTGCGTTCTGAATGATTTCCCTGAGGAGTTCAGAATGCTGTGTGACCTTTGCTTCTAAATTTCATTCTGACAATTAAAACAAAAGCCAGAAACAATGAATGAACATGAGCAGCTGCTGTCCTTGTTTCCATTGTAGAGAAAGGAGAGCCAGAGCTGCAGTTCATTATGACCACTTTAAAAGGATTCCATGTTTCACATGAAGAGATAAAGTCAGCATTCATTTTACTGCAGACAATGACTGAGCTACATTCATTTGGCCGTGAGGACCCAGGCATGGAGATACATTTAGAAACATATTATGGTGCAGAAAGTCACCATACTGTAATAAGCATTGTTGATGCTCCGTAGAGAGGTCGCTAGCATCTGTGCAGATCCCAAAGTCTTGAGATGATAAAATGACCATTATAAATATAAATTATAAATAAATTATAAATATACTTAATATACTGTATGTGTCTACATATTACCATTCACTGTTACCTGCAAAACGCTACAAAAAGTAGCAGAATTCAACTTTTTAGAACATTTATTCAGAGAAGATCAGAATAAGAATCAGATTTATAGCCAAGTTTGTACATCAAACAAAGAATTTGGCTCCGGTCCACTTTGATCTCAATAATGAAGAATATCTTTTAAATGTACATGAATACATTCAATTCAATTCAGTTTATTTATATAGCGCCAATTCACAACACATGTCGTCTCAAGGCACTTCACAAAAGTCAGGTACATGCATTCCAATTAATCTTAATCATTGAACAGTGCAGTCAGATTCTGTTATTTATTCAAATTGGATGAAAAGTTTTTCTATCTAAGGAAACCCAGCAGATTGCATCCAGTCAGTGACTTGCAGCATTCACTCCTCCTGGATGAGCATGTAGAGACAGTGGACAGTCACTGGCGTTGACTTTGCAGCAATCCCTCATACTGAGCATGCATGTAGCGACAGTGGAGAGGAAAAACTCCCTTTTAACAGGAAGAAACCTCTAGCAGAACCAGGCAGTTCTACATAATTGACTTTCCAATAGAATCTAATGTGAGATCAGTACAATCATGCATGGTGTTGTTCTGGAACTCTGACTGTCAAGAGTTCATCAGAGAAACAGCCTGGAGGAAGAAACTGTCTCTGTGGCTGGTTTTAGTGAACAGTGCTCTGTAGCGTCGGCCTGAAGGTAGAAGCCTAAACAGTTTATGTGCAGGGTGTGTGGGGTCTGCAGAGATGTTAGCAGCCCTTTTCCTGACCCTTGACCTGTATAAGTCCTGGATGGAGGGAAGGTCAGCCCTGATGATTCTCTCTGCAGACATGATTATTCGTTGCAGTCTGGACCTGTCCTGTTTTCTGGATGAACCAAACCCCACTGAGATGGATGAAGACAGGACAGACTGAATGATGGCAGTGGAGAAGATGACCAGCAGCTCCTGTGGAAGGTTGAACTTCTTGAGTTGCCTCAGGAAGTACAGTCTCTGCTGGGCCTTCTTCCGAACAGTGTCTATGTGTGAAGACCATCTCAGGTCCTCAGAGATGGTGGTTCCTAAGAACCAGAAGTGGTCCACAGCAGACACAGTATTGCTGAGGATGGTGAGGGGGGTATGTGGGGGTGGTGTTCTCAGAAAGTCCACCGTCATCTCCATAGTCTTGAGTGGGTTAAATTCCAGGTGGTTCTGACCACACCAGTGGACCAGCCGATCCACTTCCTGTCTGTATGCAGACTCATCACTGTCCTGGATCAGTCCAATGACAGTGGTGTCATCTGCAAACTTAAGGAGTTTCACGGACAGGTTTGCCGAGGTTCAGTTATTAGTGTAGAGGGACAAGATGCTCCCCAGTCTCACCTGCTGCTGCCGGTCCTTCAGGAAGCTGTTGATCCACTGACAGGTGGAGGCTGGGATGTGGAGCTGGGTGAGCTTCTGGTGGAGGATGTCTGGGTTGATGGTGTTGAAGGCCGAGCTGAAGTCTACAAACAGGATCCTGGCGTGGGTCCCTGGGTGGTCCAGGTGTTGCAGGATGAAGTGTAGACCTAAGTTAACAGCATCATCTGCCGACCTGTTTGCTCGGTAAGCAAACTGCAGGGGGTCCAGCAGGGGGCCTGTGATGTCTTTCAGGTGCTTCAAGTTGCTCAAAGGATTTCATGACCACAGACGTCAGGGCTACAGGCCTGTAGTCATTTAATCCTAGGATGGTGGGTTTCTTGGGCACTGGGATGATGGTGGATCGTTTGAAGCAGGAGGGGACCTCACACAGCTCCAGTGACTTGTTGAAGATCTCAGTGAAGATGGGGGCTAGTTGGTCGGCGCAGGCTTTCAGGCATGATGGGGAGACGTTATCAGGTTCTGAGGCCTTCCTTGTCTTCAGGTGCTGAAAGAGCCTGTTTACATCTTCCTCTGAGATCCTTAGTGCAGGCAGCAGGTCTGAAGGTAGGGGGGTGGTTGGTGTATGGCAAGAATTAGTGTCTGAATGGGATGTGGAGGAGTTGGGTTGAGGTGTGAACTGCTGCTTCATACTCTCCAGAATGTCTGATTCTCCTGCTGGTGACATAGGGAACCAACCATCCTTCAACCTTTACTAAGGTTGGAGCACCTTTGACTGTCCAGAGACCTGGCTCCTCTCTGATGCTCAGTTTCTCTACAGGATTTACTTCTGGGCACTGAAATGACCGTCTAAGAAGATTCATTTATAGTTAACATGTTTGTCTCACTTCCAGCTGGTATAAACTGGTTAATTATTGGGACAGTTTAGACCAGCAGCCCTTGCCATTGTCACTACCCGATCTGTCCTGAACTCATGATCCGTACCGTCAGCATATTTGCACATGCTCAAATAAAATAACTTCCGGATGCTGTTGAATGCACTTTAGTGGTTTAATTGATAGACATTAATACGTATTTATGTCGGAGGTTTAAACAGTACTAGAAATAAGTATTTCCATCCTTAATTATGAGTGCTATATTATATAATATAAACAGTTTTAATATAACATGTAATACACATTTTGTATACTGTAACGTAATTACACTGTCAATGCGCCCTGTGGTGGACATCAGTTTTATTTTTTTGCTGGATAAAAAACATCTTTGAAAATGTTCCCTTTTCCAGAAAAAAGCTGCAGATGACGGAAGATGCTAAACGGATCCATTCTGTGATCAACACTGTTGCAGCGTTCAGTACAGAATCAAATCTTCAAATGAATTTAAATTTTCATTCTGCGTGACGTAATCATTGAGCATGCTCAGAGCAGTCAGAACGCTCTATCAAAATAGGATTGAAACATTTTTGTCTGTATTAAAAATTTTTTTTGTAATATTTATATGATTACCATGAAATACAAAAAGAAACATCCCAGGCAGAAAAGATAAAAGAAAAAATGTCCTACCGGAGGTAATTCTGTTGTGCTGATGGTACGGATCGGGTAGTGACAGTCATCATATAGTCAGCTTATTGTCTCGTATTTCCCATTTTCAGGATAGAAATGGCTTCTGTGTCACATCTTATTTATACCCCCAGGAAACTAGTCAGGGATTACTAATTAAAAGTCTCTAGACATCAATTAAAATAATTAAAATACAAATTAAAAGTGTTTCTTATAGATTGTTTGAGCTATGAGGTGTTAATTTTAAGAATTTAATAACCTCCAGTTTTCAGTGTGAAATGATGCTGCTGCAATTAAAGATCCATGGTTTATCTCACTGTGGATGCTCATGCAGAACATGATGAGTCTGTCTTTAACTAACTGTAAAACAAGGAGGTCTGAAGTTTAATGTCATTGTGTTGCAGACTTGATGCAGTTATTGCAAGCCTACAATTTACAACTAAATATGACGTAATGTTTGCTTTAAGTCAGATCTGTTCGTGGACTCGTTGCTCACATAGATGAAGTTTCAGATAACGTTGGAAAATGTGACCAGATCAAACTGAAAACAGGGATTCCTGCAGAACCGGAGAAATAAACTAGCTGATGTTCCAGGTTATGGAAACATCAGATAATTTATGACCGCAGTCAGCTTAGACCGAAGAAATGAAGTGAAATACGCTCCTACACAGGTTGTGGGATTTGAGAAGCTTTTTCACCCTGATTTTCCATCAGCTGCATCTCCGTATGTGTAGCAGATGAGGCAGTTTGATGAATGAAAGCCAACAGTTGGTCATTAGTATCAATTAAACTGCGGAGCATGTTTCCTTAAAGGAACGCCGAGGTTCCTACATGGATCTAACCAGTCCTGCCTCTGCGTCTTCTTGCAGCTGCTGCCGTACCTGCAGTCCAACCTGACCGGCTTCAGGAACCTGGAGATCCTCAGCTTCAGAAGGGGCAGCGTGGTCGTCAACAGCAAGATGAAGTTCGCCAAGTCGGTCCCGTACAACATCACCGAGGCCGTCCGCTGCATCCTGGAGGAGTTCTGCTCATCAGCTGCCAAGAAGCTGCACATGCAGATCGACAGCCGCTCCCTGGACGTGGAACCAGGTGAGGCTGATGTTCGTTTCCTCACAGCTATTCAGGGGTCATCAGATACGGTCTCTGCTCAGACTGGCTCTGAAGTTTCTGCCTAAATCAGGAGAAAATCAAGCTTTTTAATTTCCTGCAGTAAGGGATAAAAGCCTGGAGGTTTTCTGTTTCTGCAGCTGCTGCAGTGGTGTTTTATGATGCGTCATGATCTTTGTGTGCAGCAGATTAGATTCACATTCATAAGTCACAGTGTTGTATCACCAGTTCTGCTTTGTGCTGTAATAATCTCTGCAGACGAGGCACTGAGCGTTCATCATATACACATTGAAATGGCCTCAGTAATTGGCTCCATCAGTCACATCCTCCAACCCTCTGTGGGACTGAGGGAACGTTGAGGAAACTGGGAAAGATGCTGCTGAGATGGCTTTTATTAAGAAGCTTCTGTGGATGTTTCAGCAGCATCCTGACAGAAGGGCCAAACCTTTATTTAAATTCACTGCTTCCCTGTGAGCCCAGCTGCTTAGCAGAACATTTTTAATAATTGGACTTACAGGGGTTGGACAATGAAACTGAAACACCTGTCATTTTAGTGTGGGAGGTTTCATGGCTAAATTGGACCAGCCTGGTAGCCAGTCTTCATTGGTTGCACATTGCACCAGTAAGAGCAGAGTGTGAAGGTTCAATTAGCAGGGTAAGAGCACAGTTTTGCTCAAAATATTGAAATGCACACAACATTATGGGTGACATACCAGAGTTCAAAAGAGGACAAATTGTTGGTGCACGTCTTGCTGGCGCATCTGTGACCAAGACAGCAAGTCTTTGTGATGTATCAAGAGCCACGGTATCCAGGGTAATGTCAGCATACCACCAAGAAGGACGAACCACATCCAACAGGATTAACTGTGGACGCAAGAGGAAGCTGTCTGAAAGGGATGTTCGGGTGCTAACCCGGATTGTATCCAAAAAACATAAAACCACGGCTGCCCAAATCACGTCAGAATTAAATGTGCACCTCAACTCTCCTGTTTCCACCAGAACTGTCCGTCGGGAGCTCCACAGGGTCAATATACACGGCCGGGCTGCTATAGCCAAACCTTTGGTCACTCATGCCAATGCCAAACGTCGGTTTCAATGGTGCAAGGAGCACAAATCTTGGGCTGTGGACAATGTGAAACATGTATTGTTCTCTGATGAGTCCACCTTTACTGTTTTCCCCACATCCAGGAGAGTTAGGGTGTGGAGAAGCCCCAAAGAAGCGTACCACCCAGACTGTTGCATGCCCAGAGTGAAGCATGGGGGTGGATCAGTGATGGTTTGGGCTGCCATATCATGGCATTCCCTTGGCCCAATACTTGTGCTAGATGGGTGCGTCACTGCCAAGGACTACCGAACCATTCTTGAGGACCATGTGCATCCAATGGTTCAAACATTGTATCCTGAAGGCGGTGCCGTGTATCAGGATGACAATGCACCAATACACAGCAAGACTGGTGAAAGATTGGTTTGATGAACATGAAAGTGAAGTTGAACATCTCCCATGGCCTGCACAGTCACCAGATCTAAATATTATTGAGCCACTTTGGGGTGTTTTGGAGGAGCGAGTCAGGAAACGTTTTCCTCCACCAGTATCACGTAGTGACCTGGCCACTATCCTGCAAGAAGAATGGCTTAAAATCCCTCTGACCACTGTGCAGGACTTGTATCTGTCATTCCCAAGACGAATTGACGCTGTATTGGTCGCAAAAGGAGGCCCTACACCATACTAATAAATTATTGTGGTCTGAAACCAGGTGTTTCAGTTTCACTCTCCAAGCCCTGTAGTTTCTAATGATTGGACTTTTATTCTGTGTTCGTTGTCCAGTGAGCGCTCCGTGTTTGCACTGAAACCAGGAGAAAACCACACAGTGAAGACCTGGAACTGGGTCAGAGTTCTGGCTCTGGTCTGTTTTCTATACAACACCTCCTATCTTCGGTCACAGACAGAAGAGATCAGCATGTGGTTCTGCTGAGGTGTTCAGGAAGCCCCGGTTGTTTTAATATCGACCTTCGGCTCATCTGCATTGTTGGTTCTGGTTCCTCTCCTAACACGGTCATTGAACCAACTTTTGGTACCTCTGGCAGTGTGGGCCAGTACCAAGTCCTGCTGGAAGATGAAATCAGCATCTCCATACAGCTTGTCAGCAGAAGGAAGCATGAAGTGCTCTAAAATGTCCTGGTAGATGGCTGTGTTAACTGTGGAGTTCAGAAAACCCAGTGGACCAGAACCAGCTGACATCATGGTAACCCAAATCATCACTGACTGTGGAAACTTCATCTTCACAACAACCCCAACCCTTCATCAAGACAACACTGGCTCATCCATTGGGTTTAGGAGCGTTTCCCCACCTGAATGATTCACAACTCAGAGGTCAGGTACTGGGCCGAAGTCCACAGAAAGGCCTTCAGTAAGCCTGGATCCCGGGAACAGGACCGCATGTCTGATGTTCTGTCGGATGCAGGTTGTGATGCTGCAGCTTAGATTCTTTAAAACCAAACGCAGAATCTGATTCTTCTCCTTCTTCTCTCTGCAGCTGACCAGGCTGATCCCTGCAGGTTCCTGGCCTGCGGAGACGTTTCTCGTTGCAAGATCAACAGCTGGACCAAAGAGGCCCGGTGTGTGTGTGAGCCGGGCTTTCTTTCTGTGGACAACCAGCCATGTCAGAGCCTTTGTGTCCTGCAGCCCGAATATTGTCAAGATGGGGAGTGTCACATCGTCCCAGGACGAGGAGCTGAGTGCAGGTAATGAGGATCTTACAGGAGCTGATCAGGAACCGGTTCTCCAACAACTACCAGATAAAAAACACTAAACTCTGACAGTATGACTCTAATCTGACAAAGAGGAGCAGCTGTTTAGTTTTACTGCCCTTATTTGAGACGTGGCTGTAGATCATCTCAGATCCTTTGTTCTCCAGACAGTCTTTTCTTCTTACAGATTCTGGTTTGCCAGTTTTTCAGGTTATTTTCGTCTGTTAAACATTTCTGAATCCAGTTCCAACAAAGTGATCCTTCAGCAGCCGTGGCAGCAGGCCACTGCTGCTAGTAAGGTTTATGCCCGTTATCTGCTGAAGCATCTATTGCAGCGCCCTCCCCCACTAGAACTGTGTCTGGATACACACTTTAAACTGAGGCTGCAGAGTTTCTCGAACTTCATGCATCATCTCAGTTATCAGCATGTGCATTGATGTCGGCAATGTTTCCGGCCTGCTGGATGGACTTCCTGCTCAGTGGCTGGGATGTTAAAGCTCAGGGAGACCGGTTGGATCGTTATTCTAGCTGTGCTTTTTTAAACATCATGCAGACCTTCATCAGGCCTTTTAGATCTCTGCAGCGCAGAAGGAACATTCAGTGGTTCTGCTTCAGATTGAAGGTGATTTAAACTGACCCACAGGTCTCATTCAGACCTGAAACTAGGAACCATCCTGGACCACCTGATCATGGCCAGATGGATCTAAATGCAGCTGTGAACCACTAAAGACATGTTGGGGATGTTTTCATTCAGACGACCTTCAGAGGTGACTGGAATGACTCAATTACAAACAGATCTGACTCAGTGCTTTATGTCATAGAACCTTAGTTCCAGGGAAGTCGGGTCGTTGAGTAAAACGTAAATAAAACCAGAATCCAATGATCTGCTAATCCTGTTCAACCTTCATGCAGCTGAATCCAACACAAATGAACAGATATTTAACATTCAAACTAACTTTATTGTTTTTTTACAAATATTCCCTCACGTTGAATTTGATGCAGCATCACATTCCAACAAAGCTGGACCGGGTCATGTTCACCACTGTGTTTCATCACCTCTCCTTTCAACACTCCGTCAGCGTTTGGGAACTGAGGACTAGTTGTTGGAATTTTGTAGGAGGAATTCCTTCTCATTCTTGCTTAATGAACCACTTGAGCTGCTCAACAGTCCGGGGTCTCTGTTGTCGTATTCGGATCTTCATAACAGGTCTGGACAGGTCTGGACTCCAGGCGGGCCAGTCTAGAACCAGAACTCTGGATGGCAGCAGATGTTACTCCAGGAACTGTGTGGACCTTTCAGCATCAATGGTGCCTTCGGAGATGTGCCAGTTACCCATGATGCCGTGGGCACCAACTCCCCCTCATACCATCACAGATGCTGGCGATTGAACTTTCTGCTGTTATCATCCAGACGGTCCTTTTCCTCTTTCCTCTTTCATGAACAATCTAAAATGTGGACCCGTCAGGCCACAGAACACTTTGCCACCTCGCTTTGGGTCCACCTCAGATGAGCTCAGGCCCAGAGAAGCCGGCGCCGGTTCTGGGTGTTGTTGATGTGTGTCTTGGTCTTTGCATGGTAGAGTTTTAACTTGTAGATGTAGAGATGAACTGAGTTAACTGACAATGGTCCTGAAGTGACCCTGAGCCCACGTGGTGATATCTGGTGCTGAATGATGTCAGTTTTTAATGCAGTGCCTCCTGAGGGGTCAAAGGTTATGGCCATTCAGTGTTGGTTTTCCTGCTGCAGCAGATCTCTCTAGGTTGTGCCACAAGCAGATTCACATAGAGTAAACTGATGCAGCGTCGTGAATCTTCAGGAACAAACTGGACTTTAGATGATAGTCAGAAAAACATCAGGTGATGATCTGGTCCACAGGCTCATTAATGATCCCAGTTTATTGGACTTGGATATTTCCAGTTATAAACATATCCGTTGAGCTCTGAGAGAGATCTTCAGCCCACAATAACACTGTTTTAGGTTATTGTCTCTTTATGTACCTGTAGGATCTCCAGCACCTCCTGAGAATAAATAAAAACCTTCAGGTTGGTGCTGCAGACATCCTGACATCTCATCTCTGGACAAAGATAGTTAACACAAAGGTGAACTGAAGATAGAGGTCCTGCTCTCGTGGTATAATGTTGGTTGGTGCTGCACATGTACGTCCAGATCACAAGACTCTGCTGAAATGGACTCTGCTGATGTTTACGTGCAGATGTGTCTGCTTCTTCAGCTCCACAGCTACGGGCGAAGACAGAAAGTAAAAATATGATCTAATTCAGTATTAATCGGGCGTTTCTTTTAAATCACTCGGATCATAGCAGTAGGCTGAGAATGCACTGATGAGTTATTACTGATAATAAAAGGATGCAGCTATGTTACGTCCTGATGTTACTGGGATCTTCTGTGGTACACCAACAGAGTGCAGAGCTGGGAAGCTGAAGGAAAATGATCCACGTTTCCACATTTTCACTAATAAAAATTTGTATGGTGTGGAGTCCCCTGAGTCAGAACTCTGTAGAACCTCCTCTGGCTGCAGGTCTTCTGGGTTTGTCTCTACCAGCTTTGAACATCTACAGACTGAAGGTTTCTCCACTCTTCTTTGTAAAAGCACCTCAAGCTTCATCTGATTGGATGAAAAACATCTGTGAACATCAGTTTTCCTCCAGGTGGATTTAGGTCTGGGCTTTGACTAGGCTATTCTAACTCATGAATCCGCTCTGATCTAACTGTAACCCGTTACTTAAAGCTAGGGACCTTCGGTGGGAACGTTATGGACCAATGTCTAGGTTCGCAAGGAGGTATTGTAAATAAGAATATGTAATGTGAGGGAACAGCCGGAGACATGGGATGTGTAAGAACAATATTATTACTTCGAACCAAAAAAAATAGCAAAGATATTAAAGTTTACAACTTAAGCCGGCAACTCTAATGTTTACATTTAGACAAATATCCACAAATCCCTTCGCTCAGTCTGAGCTCTATAGTTAGTAGTCATAGTCAAATGGTCTATTCTAATCAGTTCTTCTGGTCCATCAGTGTCTCTGTTCTGGTGGTAGTTGAGTGGTTACCACTTTGTAGATCCAACAACGATGGAAGAATGCTGTCCACCAATCACAGTTCTGGGTTCTGGCTCACCATCTCCTTCAGGAGAGAGTTCTTTGGTCCACATATAAGTTTCTGAACCAGAAAATAAAACCTAGACTGCATAACAATAATACGATTATTTTATACAGTTAATTAATCCATCAGATTCCTATATTTAGGATCTGTTGTTTTAACTATAGTTTTATTCTATTTAGCCATAACACAAAAATCACATTAGCATTAATTAACATGCATGTTTTTAACTTCAAACAATCCTTATGAACATGAAACTGTTTTGTTTCCATGTAAATAAACAATAATCACCGTTTACTGTTTGTCTGACTCTTCATTCCTTTTGTTTAATTAATTATTCAATCTTTTTCCTTCACAAATTAAATTATTCACATCTGAACACAATAAGCTGAAATTAAATTCACTCATTAGGTTTTCTTCCAAGCTTTGCAGCACATTATTAAGTTATCATTTCACACATTTAAAATGAGCTGGAACAAAACAAAATCTGAAATCAGAAGTCATATTACCTAAAATGGCCTTAAACATAACTCCAAATGACTTAAACAAGTGTAATACTGTGTTTCAATGTGGTTTTTGCAGCTAATTAGCACCCGCGATTAGCTGCTAAGCTAACCACTAGCATGATACTCTCACGGACATGTGGCAGCAACTACCGCTACTAACACCAGCTAAACTGTCTCACCGAGATGCTGTTCACGTTTAACACGGTAGAAACCACCACCTCTCTGCTCCGTTTTACATGAAAACTTCTCTCTGCTCCAAGCTCTCATCAGGTTGGTCAACTACAGCCAGACTTGGCGCACACATGCATGGGCGGAGCTTTTCATTTAAACAGGAAGTAAGCTATAGGAGAGGAGCCACACTTCCTCCTTCAAAATAAACTTTTTTCAAAATAAAACATGTATGAATTAAAATAAAGAGAAAAAGTTATTTCCTCTTCTGGGTTACGTAACCCTTTATTGTATCTCTGGCTGTATGTTTAGGGTGGTTGTCCTGCTAGAAGGTAAGGCTCCACCCCAGTGTCAGGTTTTCTTCCAAGATTGACCTGGATTTAGCCCCATCCTTCTTCCCATAAACTGTAACCAGCTTCCCTATCCTACAGCATGATGCTGCCACCACCACGTTTCACCTGGTTCTTGTTTCCTGTTTTTCAGACACAAAGGTGGATCTATGCTACCAGGCCCGAGCAGTTAGGAAAACATATTGGATCGGACGGCACCTGGGAACATGATTAAAGGTGCTGGTTTTAGTGGGACTCTGTCCTGCGTTAGCTCTGATGAGGGAGATGTAGCTGCTCCAGCCCTCGTCCTTCCTCCTTCAGGTTTGAGACATGTGGAGATTTTATCTGCTTGTATTGAAAAAGTCCTGGGATTCAACTTGAACTCTGAAGCTAAACTTAATTGTTTGTATGTGTCAAAGCAAATGACCAGCTTATAGGTGAATATTTCAAACCCCAAAGGATGGAGGAGGTCTGAACTGGAGTGCTGCAAAGTCCTGACTCACCTCAGGGTGATGAATAACCTCTGAGCTGCAGGGAGTGTCGCAGCCTCTCGCCTCTTTGTGCTCCAACATCTCTGGCTCTTTCTTACAGAGGATAAAACCCTCTGATGGACTGTCAGCAACAAAAATTACCACTGAGTCCTTTTTTAAAGAAAAAGCCAAAGGTCAAAACAAAGCTGGAGAGAAAAATAGGCTAAAAGCTGCTCTTTGGGACCACTTACAGAACAGAAACGAGTAAACCATCTAGTCATCAGTCAGTTCATTCCTGCCAAAAAACCTTCTGAGTGAGACTCTGTACAGCAGGATCAGTGGGCATGACCACAGATCCAACTCTGCTGAAGATCTGGAAACCGTAAGGAACGGCTGGTTCTAAAGAAGTTCCTGCTTCATTTATTTATTCCATAGTGGGTCATGTGTTAGGGTTAAGGTTAAAGTGCAGAAGAACTGACATCGGTTCTTCTGCACTTTAAAGATAAATGCTGAAGAAAGAAGAAAAGGTGAGATTAGAAGCTTTTTAGTGAGAGAGTAACAGGAAGGTGCTGCTACAAGACAGAGAGAGAGAGAAACTGTTGATTAATTCCTTTGTTCGTTTTTACTTTCCAATCATGTTTGAACTAAACTAAATAAATGTAGAGGAATGATAAAATACACACTGAGTGAGAGTCTGAACACCTTTGGGACAAAGTAAGAATGATCATTTCCTTCCAACCCTGCAGGTTTTACTCTAATACAGTTTTAATGTTCCTACAGACTCGGCAACAGGAACAGGAAGACCTCACACATTCAGGAATGTGGGAAAATGTGGAGCTGAGGCGTCTTCCAGACTCTTTAGAGCTTCATATCAGAGAACGATCTCTGCTGACGCAGAAGAGGAGCTCCGCTGACGACTCTGCAGCATCTATTGGACTGATGAACATCTACCCTGAACTGTTTTTGTACACGTCTGCTGTTTCTGTCTGTAGTGAAAGGCTCATGTCTCTGATAAGGAAACCATCTGAACAGAAATATCAGAGAAAAACTCAACACTAGGATTAGTTTCTGTTTCTCAATGAATAAATATGTAAATACAGCCGCAGTTAAACAGAAAGACTTCATAAATCAGGACATATAGATCTGGTCTACATCAAGTCTTCGACTGAAGAAAATCCAACTTTAGTGGGTTATCAGTCTCTCATGTCTCACTCCTCTCCACAGTGTTGCTTCAGTTCACTGAAGTTTCTGCGCAGCTAGCTAAATGTACCACCACAGCATCTCCGTTAGGTTTTAATCTGGACTTTGACTGGGTCGTTGAATCACCTTGATCATCTTCTTTTTCAGCCATTGTGACCTGCTGCTGTGTTTGGGACCTTTGTTCTCTTGATGACCCAGGTTGGACCGAGATGCAGCTGGACTCTAACATCATTTGGAAAACAGTGTTCAAGGTCCACTCAATTACTGCAAGGTGCAGCAAACCATCAGCTGGCTGTATTTTGTTGTCTCCAAACTTTGAGACCAAACATCTCCTATGGTCTCAGTGTACAGAGGTCTACAGGTGTGCCTCAACACAAACCTAAAGAGGGAAGACATCAGAAATACCCTTAGAGAAGAAACATTTGTCGTCTCCATCAACCCTTCCAACACTGATCCATACTGGCTCAGTGTTTTTAGAACTGTCCTGTCATGACCTTTAACCTGCTGACTTAACCTGCTGACTGAGGCCTGTAGAGTCTGAGATGGAGCTCTTGGGTTTCTGGTAATTTCTCTGAGATTCACGCTCTGACCTTGGGCTGGATGTGCTGGGGCGTCTACTCCTGGGAAGATTGGCAGCTGTCTGAGATGTTTTCCTTTTGGGAATAATCTTCATCTCTGTAGAATGATCTTTAGTTTTGCTTTGACCTGCTGAAACTAATTTTTGGAGATTCTGACTTCTCCTTAACAAGCACATTATAAAATAAGATGTAAGAATAATGATGAATGTTACATCTGGTCCTCCTGTAGTGAGCCACCATTAATTACATAGCAGAGGTGACGTCACACTGTGTGTGTTAGAGAAAGAGCACTCACTGTAAAGCAGAACTTAAAACATAGAAAAATTAGTTTTAAGATTTCATTTTTCGAACTAGCTTTCATCTTAGCAAGTAGCATGAATAGTGTGACTAAAACAGCACTATCTGTATACTCTAGAGAATTAGACTTTCCAAAAGGCTCCCAATGTTTCTAAATGACAGACGCTCAGAGGGAGTTAAAGTACAGCAGCTTTGGTGTACTTCATTCAGCCTTCCTGTTATCTGCTGAAGGTCTTGCTCTCTTGCAGCCTGAATGAACTGCAGACATGTCTGTTTATGGAGCGATGGACGAAAAATGTTTATGGCCACAACATGACGAATGAACGGACAGACGGCACGATAAAGCCACCTGTTAGTGGCGACTCCAAGTCCCACGTGTACACATCGTACATCAACAACCACAATGTGTAAAAACACTTCAATAAGTGACCAGTACCACTAAGTACTAATGTGTGTATGATGCTGTCACCGTACTACAGCCGGTCGCAGCGCGAACAGAAGGAGCTGTAGATTAAACACAGTAGAACTAAAGGTGGCTACCGTCTTAGCATTAGCAGACACAATTTAGCATATTTAAGGACTGTACATGCATATTTTTTGCAAATTAATGGGAGAAGATGATGGCAAAACACAAATAAAACTGACTAAGTTCCGGTTACCGGACCACTCACTGAGATAAAGTTTGAATTACAGATAGCCTTAGATCTGTTTTGCTCAAGGGCTGCTCCAAGCCAACACTGTTAAACGTAAAAATAAAGCCAAAAAAAACCACAGTAAAATAAACAATATTTAAATATGTTTTATCCTAAAACAATGTTCTCTGCCCAGACACAACCTCTCACTGTGAACAGTTCTGATGAACAGCAGGACCTTGAGTTCTGCAGGCCCAAAGAACAGGGAAGACATGGTGGCAGCTGTCGGTCTAGCGGCTGGTGTCTGGTCTGACCTGTGTATGTGTCGGGCGTCCAGAGCGGCGGTTTCAATGCCATCCTCTTCAGGCAGTGGGAAAACACGCTTCAGTGACGTAATTATGGACACCGTCTCTTCTTGGGGAATCTATAATTCTTTCGGTTCTTTCTGCAGAAGCTCAGACATATGAGTTCAGGCGGCTAGTATTTATCTTGGTTGGGGAATGGTCACCAGATACACAAATAGCAGACCGTAGTTTACTTTGTATCCATGGTTTCTTCTCCGGCATTCTTCAACTTGGCCACGAGATCATGACGTTCATGTGTGTCCCCCTAATGCAGCGGTTGCTGTGTGCAAAGAGGAACAGATGCTGCTGGCTGCAGAGCTTTGTATCTCTATAACACGGGGGGATTCCAGCTGTGACTCCTTCCTGGGAGCTGTGCAGGAGGTTGGGATAATGCTTTGCATTCTGGGATTCAGAGTTTTTACCAGTCTCTTTTGTTCTGCGTGAATGGTTTAGTCCTTCCCCCGCATGGTTGGGCCCAACACTTCCACTCAGAGGAGTGTTTTCTGTGCAACCTTGTAGCTCTTAGCTCTTTGAGTGATGAAAGATTTGATTTTTGATTTTTCTACATGGTGATTAGAATCCTCGGATTCTGAACACCAGATGACTTCTCTGGGAATCTTTGTCGAACTGTTTGGAAAGAAATTTATAACCCAGGTTGATGAGCAACAAGTTACTTTCTTAGGTCATTGAAGACTTTCCATCTTGTCATGGTGTTAACGCACACCTGTAAGCTCCCAAGCAGCAAACTGCTGCTCTTATAGAGGCTCACACTGATGATCAACAGAACCTGATTCTTCTCCTGGGAGATCCTGAGGAAGCAGAAACGACCTCTGGTTGCATTGTTCAGGTTGGAGTCACAATTTGTTCTTCATCTGAGGTTGGACTGAACTCAGGTTAAGACCTGATGAAGACCAGATGGTGTTTTAAATATAAACCTTAATCTGAGAAGAACCTACTCTTCCAAATGAATGAGCATCTTCTTGCAGGTTGATGTGACTCAACCTGTAGGAGGTTGTTGCTAACCCCTAACCTTCTCTGAACTCCCAGGTCGAGATTTAACCAGGAACGGAGGTCAGTCTGCAGACGCCTGACCTACCAACCAACTGGACCTAAAGGCTCCGTGTCTCAGTGACATCATCAGGGGTTTTTATTGCTCTGGGGAACATGCTGGGAGCTCAGTGTGTGGATTTTACCTGGAAGGCTGAAGACCTTTAAATGAAGCTGATATCTGAACTTTTACCACAGACAACTGTTCTCCGTGATGACTGGCACTCTAGAAAACATCTGGTGAACAAACTGAACTCATTCATCAAGTATTAAATAATAATATAGTAGTTCATGTATTTAAATTTTGGATGAACATAAATGGATAAACATTAAAAATAAACGTTGAGCTTTAAGAGTTAACCTCATAAACAGACTAATTCCACAGTGGTTTATTTCAGTGTTTCACTTTATTTGAATGATTCTGGTTTACAGCTAATGAAACACATTTTAACCAACAAATGTAGTTCCTCCATGTTCGATTCAGTATCTGCTCTCAGTACTGGGTCTGGGCTCCTTTTGCATGAATTGTTGCATCAATGCTGCGTAGCATGGAGCTGATCAGCCTCTGGTTTTGCCGAGTCGTGGAAGTCCAGGTTGCTTTGATAGCGGCCTTCAGCTAATCTGCATTATTGGTTCTGGTGTCTCATCTTCCTCCTGGCAAGAGCCTATGCATTCTCTGTTGGGTTTGGGTCAGGCCAGTTTGCTGGTGTTACCATGGTGATTAAAGCTGGTACTGGTACTTTTGGTAGAGTGAATCTGAACAAAGTCCTGCCAGAAAATATAAAGGCCACCTTTTACCACAACACTTTTTCCTTCCACTCAACTTTCTGTTAATCTGCTGTGATGCAGATTCTTTAACAATGAGCTTTTGTCTTTCAGCAGTTCAGCAGTCGATCACAAGATAGACAGACCATTCCAGTGTTCAAATCCTTCATTATTGATTTAATGTAATATTCTGACTTAGTGAGAAACTGAATTTCAGGTTTTCAGAAGCTGGAAGCCAGAATCATCAAAACGAACAGAATGAAACACATGAACAAACCTTTAGATGATGTTCTGATATACTGAGATGGTTCTGGTCAGGAGAATCCAAGGGAAACATCAGGATGTTACAGGAACCTGTCGCGTTGTGTTTTACTGAACAGATGTAATGTTGGACCAGTTAAATCAGAGTTATCACTGGTCATCGTGTTATTCTGATGAGATGGTGATTTTTGGACCTTTTTGGGACCTGATCATGTTGAGTTTAACTGGACATCCCAGGATGAGGAAGTTAGTTTTTTTCTCTTAGTGGTTTAACTGGTCTCTCCCTTCACTGCAACGTGATCTGTTTTATTTCAAGTGTTGAAGTGTCTAAACTTTAGCTGCAAATGTTGAATAAAGTGAGTTTTCGGAAGTGTTTCTGGTAGTTTGGAGAAGAAGAGGGAAGCAGGAAGTGAAACAGGAAACGCCTTTATTCATTCATTAGAGAGCAGTGTTAGAAATGGGACAGAGGTGCTGCTTCCTGGGATCATTGGAGACAAACAGAAACATTATCATGGAGATCTTCACACCAACCCAGACGGAGCTGTGGATGCGGTTCCTCTACAAACAGCATCAACAGGCACACCCGACCAGCATGTTCCGTTTCTGGTCCGATTCAAGTCTTGAGTCTGAACTCATTTTATTCCCCAGGATGTTCCTGCATGAACTGCAGTCTAAGGACATGGTCACCAGTTCAGGCTCAACTTATCTTAACAGCAAGCTGAGCTTAGCTGGATGAAGAAACTTCTGACTGACCCACAGCGGTTCTGGCGTGTTTGATCAAGGTACAGAGAACCAGAGTCATCTGGATGAGACGCAGGCCTCAGGATGCAGCTGAGAGGATTTAAACCCTTTACCTGAGCAGGTGGTGATGGAGGCAAGGTCAAAGAAACCTCCTCTACCACCATTGAGATGAACTGAAGAGAGGCGTCAACTAAAGCAAGAAAATGTAAACCTTTATCGACCCGACACCAGAAACAGGAAACAACCAGGCTGTGAATGACAACGGATCGCCGAGCTACAGACTGGACAACATGACTGACTGATGGGTTTTACTCCACAGACAGACCAGTGATGAGATGGTAACGGTTCAGGAGCAGGTACCATGAGCAGATGAGTCCCATCAGGGTCACATTGTTTACTTGAGGTCGGGTCAGGGTCACCCAGTTGGTTCTCTCCCAGTTGGTGCTGAACAAGGAGCTGGTATTCCTGACTGCACGTCATCCTGCAGCTCCAGGAGCCAAACCTGCAGACACTGATGATCTAAAAGCACTAGTCTGGCAGAGACAGAGCAGCTGCTGCAGACATCCATCTGAACCTTATGGAAGTCCTGCTGTGAAGCTAAACCTGATAAAGGCCTCAGAGAAGTTGGAACTGGACCGGATCTAAACGATCCTACTTCTGTTAAAGCCAGTTTTCCCAGCCCGTCATCTCCATGGATTGTCTGTTACATTCCTGCTTCCTTTCTTTGTTTCCATGTTTTATTGCTTCTCATTTGTAGCTAAAAAAGAAGAAACTATTCTCCCAAAAATAAACTTGACGGTACAGAAACCATTCTGGGAAGAGGTCCAGGCTGGGAGCTGCTGACGACATGCTCCATATTTTCCCCTACGAACAGGAGAAGCTTGGAGAACTCCAGGAACTACCTCGGGATTCACTGCGATAGGAATGCCAACGAGTCAGATCTCAGCTGGTGCAAAATTACTTCCCAATTTAAGCTTCCTTTACAAACAGAAAGTAATTGGCATTCCCAAACTTAAATCAAACAGAATAAGAAAACACTGGGATTCATTCAACCAATCAATCATATGTGGAGTTTCATTCAAACAGAAAGACAAGAAGAACAATCAGGAGACACGCGTACAGCTCTGCCTCACGCTGCCGACTCTGGAAGAACCAACCGCGTCAACAGCTGGTTGGGAGTCGGGGCGGGATCAGTTAGGACACATCATTGGAATAATCAGGAACGTATGGTTGCAAAGGAATGAGATGTTTTCAGAAGCGGGGAGGCAGCTCTGAACATAAAGTTGGACTCTTCAGCAATTAAACCCTGTTAATGTAGATTTAAGGCCTCAGTTAGACTTGCAGTGATGTTACAGAGAACAGAATCTCGTAGAAAACAACCGGATGTGATCATTTAGTGTGATTAAATCTGCATAGGGTTCAATGCAAAACTTCCCTGTCCTCGATCCCCCATCGAGGAACTGCAAGGAACGCCACAAACAAAACAAAAACAAAAGGACAGTCCGCCGTTCAGGCCGAGCGTCCTGTGGCTCAGAGCGCTCCAAAGCCATCCGCGTCCGGCCCCCGCTGCGTTCGTCCCTTTGTTTGCGGCGCGAGGTCCCGGATCCGGGCCCAATCACTTTAACAGGCTCTGCAGCATGGCCGTGGCGTAGGTGGGCCGCGCCTGTCGGCTCTCGATGGCGCTCCGGAGGTACTGGATGCCGCCGCAGCGCTCCCAGATCTCCTCAAACTGCCGAGGAAGGATCTCAGCTCCCCTCTTCCTTGACAGGCCCGTCTCCTCCAGGCTCAGCTCGCACATCTCCATGTCGTCCTTCCCTGAAAAGAGAAACAATCACATTTACTGACGACGGGAAGCCACAGATGCCACACTTCCTCCTAGATTTACTAAAAACAGACTAAAGATCTCGTTTGTTCCTGCAGGAATGTCAGCAGGAGACTCAGACCAGCTTGTCCTGCAGAGACTAGACTCCTGTTTGGAAAACCCAATCCATATTTATCAGTTCTTAGCAGGACCAGTTCTTGCCCAGGGTGCCAGCTGCTGAACGGGGCGCTGCAGCAAAAACTATTCCCGTGAAATAAATAATGGCATCCATATGCAGCCTTGACTGGCACTATTTTCTCGCATAATTCATGTGGACTTTCTGCTTTATTTGCTCCGTTTACATAGAAATAAATCTGCTAGTGGGAACACTCGCCCTGCTTAAATGATTGTAGAGGTCCAGAAGCTCCAGATCAACCTTCTCCATCCGTTCAGTAAGACATCAGAGAGTCTGATGGTGACGTTCTCAGGATAACGAGGCTTTGAATAAAAGAGGAGAGAACAAACATTCTCCAGTAAATCGTTGCAGATGAAATTATTAGGCCGTATTTTTATCGCTGGTTAAGAACAGAGATGCTCTAGGTCAGGGGTCCCCAAACCCCGGACTCCGGTCCAAATCCGGACCCAAAGAGCGTTTTGTCTGGGCTGCAAAGCATTTTCTCATTTACTGTGTAGATATGGACATTTTATTCCTGCCAGCTGCCGCGTCTGACTTTTGAACAAGCGCAACGGGCAGCGATGTGGGTCGGCGAGATGCGCCACATCGTTCAATGCCAACCGCTAGAAAACAACGAAGAAGAAGAAGAAGAAGAAGAGGCTATGTGGGGTCCTTGAACCCCGGTTGCTAACGCCCCTTTTCTACTGGCTCGTTTAAGGCGGCGCGGCTCCACTCCACTCGGGTTCGTTCTACTCAGTACGGTACCAGCTGTGTTTTCACTGACCCACCGATGGCTGGAGCTATGGCGACTGAAGCCAGCCGACAATGTGGCGCCGTTAACGTTGCTGTTAATAGCTGCTACGTTACTAGCTTGGGAGCTAGCTGACACTACAATGACTTGGTGAGTAAAAGAAGGCGGCTTTGTCAGAAACACGTAGAGCAGGACAGCATGAGGAGCTTCACGGCTGATAACACGTCTCTAACATCTCAGCAGGGAGCATGGAGGGTTCACTGAGAGGACCGTGGAGTTCAGGAGAACACAACGAGTCTTCCACTGACTGGGAGATGATCGCAGACTGCCTGGAAGCTGTGGCAGAAACACTTTAGATGGAAAAGAAGGTTCAGCAAATAGCCCAGGCTGCCACCAGAACAAGGAGAGCAGAACTGTTCTACCAGCTGATCCAGCTGGACTGAGACATTCAAAGCGTTTAATATTGGTGCTTAAATTGGATTACATTTTCTGTTGAGCTGATGGTTTCATTGGGGGATGAATAATTGATCAGTTAAAAAACAGAAACTAATTAAATGTTAAATAAAAAAATGAGAGGAAATTTATTTGTCAGTTGATTTAAAATGTTTGGACCCCAAAGTGTTTGGATGCTGGAGGTAGTGGACCTCCTGCTAGTTTAGAACATGTGTTGAAGGTCTGGAGCTGTATAAATCCATAATCTCATGTTGAACACATCCAGAAGTCCATCTGCTGCAGCTGCATGTTCTGCTGGTTCTGTCCAGCAACTGGTAAATCCTGTCCTGCACAAATGGACTGAGGACATGTTGGGCACATCTGTCCACACATGGAGGTTCTGAAAGTCCATTTTCACTGAGCCAATAAAACAGCTAAACCTTTGACCTTGCCTGAACCTCCATAGAGACAGAAAACAAGGAGAACTGAAGCTTCGTATGTTCTTCTACCTTCTCCATTTCAGAAGACCAACATCATCTGTGCTGAAAAACGACCTCCTGTCATTGAGCTAAAAGTAGTTATAAAAACTCAGATGGTGAGTTCCTTTAATACGCCACACCTGTTGGGGCCGCCACGTCATTATCTCTCCTGCGGCATCAAAATGGCTGGTGCCGGCTCTGGTTCTGGTTACAGTTGGATCAAATCAACAGTACTGCTACAATCTAGGTCCAGCCTTCCACCTGCTGGCCAAGTGAAGCACCTTTTCTTGCAGGAGGACGTGCGGAGCTTTACTAAAGAACAAGGTTCACATGTGAAGGTCTTGATCCTTCCAATGAAACTGCTGCAGCTCCACAGTCAGAAGGACCTTCTGAGGAACAGACTGCTGCTCCAGATTGGGACCGGGTCTGATGGCCTCAGCTGAACACATCACTCCAGGTTCTGACTCATCCACCAAACTCTGCTAGGAGCTCAAGGTGGTTTCATCTCATCGTCCAAATGTGATGAAGGACCACTAAGACGTTGGGTCCATTTTAATGTGTTTCATTGGATGCCACTGAGTATGTGGGTGTGGCCCAGACTAGACTAGGTTCTTGTGGACCTGGAGGACCTCGCATTAAATGACATCATCACTGGACTGACGTAAACATATTCTACTGACACATCAAGATCCACTTTCTGAATCATTAACAGCTTATAAAGGTCCAACATAAGTTCTGTTGAGCCTAGAATGCACTAAAGCAGAGGTTCTGACCTGTATTTGGGTCGGAGTAAAAGGAAAGGTTGTTTGGATCTGAACACAACATGCCCCAAAGGCTGGCAACAGAGATTTTAGGTGTGGTTCTGGTACCAATAATCAGTGAAATGTTCCAGCAGCTCTGCAAGATCCTAGATGATCAAAACATCTGGATGTTAATGATGGTGACATCCTTCGTCACCAGAAAGCAGACCAGCTAACAGAACCAAGAGCCCGACCAAAGATCCAGCTTCAGAACCGCTGGAGGTGATCATGTTCTGCTCTTCACTAAGTCCAGCAGGTGTCTCTTCCATGCTGCTGTTTCAGTATGAAACTGGACCTCCTCACTACAACAAGTTTGTTCCTGATGGTTCTGGTTCTCTTCAGCTGAAAAAATCAGTAATAACATGGAGGCAGCAGCAGCAATGTTCTGATACTACTGTGGTACCGTGGGATTTCTCTCTAGGTTCTCACTGATACCTCCACCCTCCATCTTCCCTCCCAACCAGCTGCCACCTCCTCAGAGGTGGAGGTTCTACTGACCTGCCACCAGCAGGATGGGTTGTTTATCAGGATGCAGCTCCATCTGCCGGGCGATCCACGGCCCATCAAAGTGTGCGTACCACCAGCCTTTCTTCTGGGGCTTCTGGGGGTCTTTGTACTGGTCGCCGGGTCGGATGAACGGGATCCGGAAGTAGCGCTGCTGCCGGTTCATCACCACCTCATGCTGCCGGGCCGGTATGGGCGGGGCCAGGTTCTGCTGGGCTGCTGATTGGATGGATTAGATATTAGACACGTTTGGATCGTGATAGCAGTCAGGGAGCATGTTGACATGCAGCTGATGGGAATCCAACCTGGAGGATGCCGAGGAGACACGTGTCTCCATGAAGAAACAAAAGCTGCTCAGCAGAGCTCCACCCAGATGGCTTCTGACACCTGATGCTGGATGTGGGTCATCAACCTGACGGCTCAGCTTCTCTCTGGAAGCTTCTTTGTTTCCACACTATGATGTTTGAACTAAAATCCTGATCTGGAAACTTCAGGTAAGATCATTCAGCTTTCAGAGGAGAAATTAAACCCCGAATGAAAGTCCAACCAGGCTAGAAGCTTCAGTGAAACAACAAATAACGAGTCAGTCAGAATCTGAAATGGACCTCTGTTTCAGTGACCCACATACTAGCAGTCAGAAGACATCGGTCCATGGGTGGATTGTTTCCCATCACTGCATGTAAACATGAGGTTCTGCTGTTAGAGCTGAAGGAGGTCAGTGAAGGTCTGAGCGGCGCTGACGAAATAGGAGGAAACCAGCAGAAAACGGGTTCATTCATGATCTCTACAGTCTGGAGCCTAAAACCAGGATCTACAGAGGCGGAAGATGCTACAAGATCCAAACCATAAGCTCAAGAAGCTTGCTTTTAGTGTGAAGACTCGGGAAACATGTCAGAAAAAGTTCTTCCATCACCCACAAATGTCCTGAAACCCCCTACACAGAGCCAGGGGGTACAGAACCAGGCCAACACTGTCAGAACACACTCAAAACTTGACAAATGAAACTAGAATCTCAGCTCTCAGGTTGAGGAGCAGAAACAGATGTATTCTTCAGAGACCTGCTTGAACTTTACTCCCTGCTGGATCCACTCAGGTTCTGATTGCATCTTGATCCACTTCCCAGGTGTGCTCCAACAGAAGAGCCTCAGGTGGTGGAGAGCAGAGAATGAGGTTTGATTCTGATCCACATAGTGATGGTTCTGATGGGTTTTCCTTTGCCGTTACAGACGGAGCTGTTTAACCTTAGGCTGGTTCCACAGGTCATCAGTGGCTCCTGCAGGTTTTAATTTCTGGGTTCCTGAGTTTTAAACATAGGACCTTCAGAACCTGAGTCCTGACTGGTTCCTGAATCAGAGTCCAAACCTTCTCGTCACCGGTCCTGTGCGTTGCTCATGGCCAGGACAGTCAGCAGTCGTGGAGAGAAGAAGAGGGTGCTCGGTTTGAGAACTTCCGATGATGCTTCATCTTTAACACGACCTTCAGCTTGGAGCAGTTTGGAGGAGAGTCAGGTCCATCTCCATCCCTTGATGACCACGGTGGACCATCTTCTGATGGCTTCTTCCAGCAGGATAATGCTCCGGGTGACATCTTCTCAAACTGGTTACCTGAACATGACAATGAATCACTGTACTACAACAGTCAGCAGGCATCGCCGAGGTCCAGTCAGGTTCTGGTTTGTGTGACTGGACCAGGCGGAAACAGCTGAGAAGATCTGACCCACGCACAGAAAGCCTCATTCTCCTCCTCCATCAAGCAGAGCAGCTAGAAGCGTCAACCCAGCAGCAGCAGTAGGCCCGGTTAGGAGCAGAAGGCTGGGCTGAAGGTTAGTGAAGGTTAGGTGGGCTCTTCACTACAGGAACACTTACATGGTCCTTTCACTGGAGACGTACGATCTGAAACATGTCAGAGAGTTTCATGTAATGAGACACAAACAGCATGAAAACACAGGCGGTTCTGCTGGACCCCAACAGTCCTGAGATCAGATTCACTGAAGATGTTCTGGTTGTAATGATGATCTAAACCTGGTTTCTCAGAAGCTGAGAACTTTATTTTAGGACCTTATTGTGATACGAAGTCTGTTTTATCCTGATAACTAGAACTGATCTGGTCCTCAAAGAGGACCAGAATCAGGGGAACAACAGAACTGTTTTTATTTATTTGGGTCTAAATCTGAAAGGAAGCTGATCCAGCCAGACAACTGCATACATAAGCTTTATTTTGAAAGTCCAACTGAAATCTATTTCCTGTTGTTTGGGAGTGAAAACAGAACTTCTGCAGATCTTGTGATTTGACCGGGTCCAAGATGGAGTTGGATCAAATCTATTGTGTGAGCATTAGAACCTTCTGGTGGCCCCCAGGTCAATGGTTCTGTATCTGCAGTGCTCCTGTAGGAGATCTGACAGATGAAATAGAACCTTCAGGTTCAGTTTCTGCAGAACTGTAATCTACTGGGAATGAAAGAGTGTGTCTGTCTGCACTCTGGGTTCTGACTGGTCAGAAAGTCCTACACCAGTGGGAGACCCACTGGCTGGAAGACAACCGATACGTGGGACAGAACCGAAGTCCAGAGACTGGGCTTAATTCATTCTGAAGTTCGCTAATCCTCAGAACCAAACCGTTGTGATCCACTGAAAATGAAACTAAAACCAATGGTAATTCTGTTCCTGTGTTGCACCTCTGGTTACAGCCTCTCTGACTGAACCAGAACTCCCATAAGAACTAGTCCGAAGATCATAACTTGACTGGTGGAAAATGAAGCTGCCATCAGCACGTGGCCGTGGCGCTCAACTCGCCGTTGCCAAGGCAACACAGCGACGTGAGGCAGGGAGCCTAACGATGAGGTGACAGAGAGCCTGTCAGGTCATCGCCATGGCGACAGCAGCATCAGTGATGAGCGCGCTCAGTGTGGGGGATCTTCTCTAACCTGCAGCTCTGGTTTCAGGAACATTCAGATGGAGAACATCAGTAGAGGTTTCCTCAAACTGCCTGATGGAACGTGAGAACTGAAGCAGAACCTGTTGAGGAGAACCTTCGTACCGTAGTCCATGACGGATTTAGGCGCTCGCTGCTCCGTCTCAGTGTTCCTCTTCTTGTTCTTTGACTTCCAGGCGTGGTACACTTTGAGGCGGCGGTGGAACTCCTCCCTGCAGGCAGCCAGGAGCTCAATATCTGCAGGACGGAGATGAAGAACATGAGCCACGACTTAAAGAACCCTGAATGTTTTTAGTTCTCCCTGTCAAAGTTCTACCTGTGGTTCTGCTAAGTGGGTCTGAAATCATGCAAAGTTCTAGTTAACGATCAGAAGGCTCACTGAGGGAGAACCTTCATATTAATGCTACTGGGATGATTGAAGACGGACACAAAGCACCAATAATGGAGGAGAACCAGCAGAAAACAACATGCACATGATGAGAATCTGCAACCAGAGGAAGGCCTTCAGGTCTGAGGTGAGAGAGCTTCTGTAGAAGAGTTCTGATCCAGAACTAATCCAGTTCGGGTCCAGAGGCGTGTTCCAGCATAAAGCATCAGATGGTGGATCTATGCTGAGCCAGAGCAGAGATGGTGAAGAGCAGAGAGCTGGACTCATTTACTGAAGCTTTTAATGCTTAAGGTTTTAAAACCTATTTGAGTCGGACTTCCAACTGGTTTATCCAGAACTTTCCAGCCATCGTGGGTTGGATTTAGATCTGGAGGCCAAGTCAACATCAAACACCCAGACTGGGGGACACCCAGACCATCATCACTCTTCAGTTCTGGTCCAGTCTATGAGAATAAGCTGGAGTCCATCTAAATGAACTGCACTTGTATAGAGGTTTATCAAGTCCCCAACTACAGTCAGTCATCCACCCATTCACACACTGAAAGTAGCGAGCTTTCACCGAAAGCACCGGTTACAGGACGAACCTCTACCACTGCCACCACCGACGCCCCTGAATGGACATAAATGAAGCGTCCCTCTGTCCCACGACCACTGGGTGAAGGAAGTTCTTTCTCACTTAAGGGTTCTATCAGTAAATTCAAGGAGACTTGGAGACCCGTTCTGTCTGGAGTAGACACCATCACTGTGGTGGATGTGTGTGGATGGTGGGTGAGTGTGCAGGTATCACTGCTGTGTGTTGCTACAGGGACCGGATCTCTGCTTAGTTTGTCTCGTGCTAGGACCTGGACTGGGACGGCTGCGGTGGGACATGTTATTTCACACTGGGATCAAACAGAAGGCTCTTACTCTCCATCTGGGAGATCCATGTTAGGTCCTGCTGTGATTTCTGAGCAGCCACTGCAGCATTCTACAAGAAGTTGATCCACTAACCTGGATCATCTTCTTCTAGATCTCCACCCTGAGATCCCTCAGAGGCCAAATGATGGGCAACGTGGTGAATTTCACCAACTTCACAGTCCTGTAATCCCACAGCCAATCCCTATCTGTTCCCCTTGGGCTTTCGTGTCTCTGCAGTGGCCGACGTGATCCCATCAGTATTCAGCTGCGTCCTCCGTCTGGGAGCTGAGCTGCCTGCTGAAACCTCTCAGCTTCTGCAGTCTGAGGCTTAAATCTGCTGCTGCTGAAGGACAAGCATGCAACACTCCTGATCCAGAGCTTCTATCTTCCTTCCTGGGATCCAGACGTTAAGAATCACTGCAGCTACTATGAAGGTCTGGTCCTTGGATTGGACCGTTTTTAAATGAATGACTTCATTTTTAGGACAGACTGAACTTTGACCTTTAAATATTGTTTTTCCTGCAGCTGGAGCTGCCATTAATGATTTTATTTATCGACTCGTTAATCTAAATAATCCATTAATTCAACAATAATTTGTTAATAAAAGCAGTTTTTACATGAATCAATATTTTTTACCATAAACTAATTTATTGGAGACCAAATCAAATGTTGAAGTATGAATATGATCCATAAAGCAGAATTAAAACAAAGGTTATTATTTGTGATGAAACTGAAGTGGAAATAAACAGACGTCAGGTCCGGTCCAAAGGAAAAAGAACCAGTGACCTGGAAAGGTTTACTGTATGTTTATTTATCAAACTGGGTCAGGCAACCAACCCAAATCCCTCCACAGCAATGAGTCAGACCAGGTCAGACAGACTGGAGGTTCCGGTTCTAAAAGATGACCTTAAATCTCTCATTTTAGATCCATGAACCTTCTGGCTGTTGACACATTTCAATCTGGACCTTCAACATAAATCTGGTGGAATTCAGGTTTTAGGAACTTGAGCAGAATCTCAGCCGGTCAACGACCCGAGTTCTGCAGGAACCGCTGACGCTGCGACACTCACCACACGACGTGTTGATGGCGTCCCGCAGCTCGGCGTACTTCCACTTGCTCAGCTCAAACTTCTTGATGTTGGCGGCAGCTTTGGTTGCCTGAACCTGCGGTCCTCTGGGACAGGAAATAGAGACAGGAGGAGACAGGAAGTTAGGGATGAAGACCTGCAGCTGAGACACCGGAACATCTGGGATATGAAGATCCACCTCAGGAGTGGAGTTCACACAGGGAGTGTTCAGCTTCCTTTCATGAATGTTTATTCCCATCTCTGGTTAAACGCTGAGTCCAGTGCTGTTTGTAGGTCCGTTTATGGATCAACAGGTTTTAGTTTTAGATGTTTCCTGCAGATAATGTGATGTTTTAAGGAATTTCTCCTGATTCGGTTCTGAACTTTAATCAGACTCTGGACCAGGATCTTTACCTGCTCCTCAAAGCTTCTGATCTTTGGCTTTCATTTAAAATCCCAGCTCCCATCTTCAGGAGGAGCATCAAAGCTCTTTCTGTGAACTCCACTCCATCAGGAGTTCATCACAGCTAAAAGGTGAAACCAGAGTCCGGTTCTACAAACTGAACAGAGTCGGTAACAAACACCAGGTGGAGGAGAGGAGGACTCAGGGAGCCTGTTAGGAGGAAGAGGAAGGAACTGAAATAGATCCATAGGAGTGCTGAGATGAACTGCATGCTGCAGACACCAGGAAGAACCTGAGGTCTAGTGGACAGAAAGAAAAGAAGAATCCTTCTCCATCTGTGAAGCATCAGTGCAGGAATCTTCATGTTGGAATACATTTCTACATTTTTGAGGAATTCTTTCAGATTTGTTTTTATTTATTGAAGGACAGAAGAAACCAGGAGATTAATTTGTCCATCTTTATCCAGCTGCTAAATCACCTGGACCACAAGGTGCTTTTAAATGTTCTGAACATCCAGCTGACTGGACCTCCGTTGGTGCTGGTTCTGAACCTTGGAATCATTCATAGACTCGGAGGTCAGAAGCTTTAAAGCTTAGTTGAGGACAGTCTGAGGTGGACCTCTGAGACCTTTCCTCCTGGTGGGGGGGTTCCTTCAGAGCTAAAAACCTCTTATCTCCACACTTCCTGAAGGATTCTTGTTCTTCCGCTCCTTGTTCACCACTAACTTACTTTCCTGAGCTACAGGATCCAACTCCAAGGGGTGACAGAATTACAAATTTAAGCAGTGAAAGCAGCTGATCGGACCTAAACTGGACCGAACCTGGATCAGTAAGTCTGTGAGACATGGAGTCCATCATGAGAGGTTTGGGGTCTAATTGTGGATATTTGGAGTTCTTGTGATAATATTAACGACTTCTCACACCACTAGGGGGCGGTGAAACGCACCACTCATCTCATAAAGGGCCTTCAGGACTGAGGTGAACCGGAGAACTCTGGAGCCTAGATACTGATTTTATCTCCTCATGACCTGATCTACCTTCAGAGAACATCTGAACATGGCTTCAGATCAATGCCTTGCCGAGTATGCAGAGATCTGCATTTCAGAAGCAGCTGAGTGCTTTGGCGGGCAACCCGGAGAGCTGACCCTTGGGTGAGCTGTTTGCTGGTTCTGCAGGTCTGAGGAGGGAAAACCGACCCAAAAAACCAGCTTGTTTTCCTCTGAAAAGAAACAAAACGTGTGTGAAGATTTACTCCATAAAACTTCTAGAAGAAAGATGGAAATGTGATGCAAACATAAGAAGGTTCAGGTCTGCAAAGTTTTAAAGGGAGAAGATCTTCACAGCATTCCTTTCTGTCTGCATCATGTTCTGTTTTAGTTATTGTGACATCAGAAGTGAACCTCTAAACATCTGAGTTTCCACCACCAACAGGTGGTTCTTGTCCGTTTACAGCAGCAGAAACGTCCTGCAGCTCCGAGAATCTAAACCTGAAATTTTCTAGGTTTCACCAGCCGAAGGTGGAGGTCCACCTGAAAGGTCACAAGAACAAGACCCTTCTTCTCTGAGGGAATCAAGCATCATCCCAATCCTGGAAGTAAATATTGATCAATTTCAATCAATCAGGATCACCTGGTTTTCATTAATGATTTGATCCAAATTTAGGAAAACAGTGACTGATTGGTGAGATTCGGTTCAGAGCGAATGTTTTTACCCACCGAGCGAGAAGTTCAGTCATCTCCTTTGCCATTTCCTCCCTGAAAAGCATGATGGTCCCAGTTTAACAGCCAGTACAGGGATAGGGGTGGAGCTTGTTACATACACAACATTTCAGCTCAGAAAGAGAAACTAATTTTTGTCTGATGTTAATATGAAACAAAACCAGGAAGAAAAGCTCGTATATGAAACTGATTTTGCATCAGTAAAACCAGGTGAACATGTGAAACATCTGAAAACCTGTGAGTTCGCCTCAGCTCAGGTCTTCTATGTGTTTAAAGGTAACAGATGAGGAGCTGATGTTGGTTCTGATTCGGTGTTGGTGGATCTGGACAGGTTGATGTAAAAATGTGTTTCTGTGACCTGGACTCTCCTTTAGTAAAGATGATTGGATTAGAACCCGGGTCTCAGTCTGATGAGTTCATACGTCTGCATCCTATTCCATCTGAATCAGAACTTCACACATTTCTGGGTTTTTATGTTTGATCTCTTTCAATTTAATTTAATCACCTGAGTTCATCTAATTGACTAAAATCAGAAATGACCCGGTGTCATCATCTCAGGACCAATTCTGCTGGTGGATCTGCAGAGTAAAGGGCTCTGAAGATGCTCTGCTGTCCTGCAGTTGGCCCAGTCTGAGCTAAAACCTTTCTGAGCTGCAGAACATCTGAAGGTGTTCCTGCAGGTGTGTGTGGAGTGTGAGAAGAAACCTACATGGTGTAGCTCTTCAGGTTTGTGCTCGCACCGATACTGTGAAGAGAGTCAGAGGATGATCAGAGTTAGAGGACCACAAACTGATCAGCTGATCCAGAAAGCTGCTTTCTGCTATTCAACGTTCAGATGAACCCGTTTAGTCCAAAATCTGGTCATAAAGAAAGAATTCTGTTTTCCACCAAACTGGATCCAGTAGCACCAGTTCTGTCTGTCTCTATAGAACCAGTCCTATCTCAGCACCAAGTTCTTACCAGAACAGAGTAACAGTAGCTGGAGGCGGGCTCAAAGGAGACCAACGACCAATCACAATTTAAGTCTCTCTGTTCTCACCTATAAACTCTCAAGGGTTTTTTCTGGCTGTGGGAGGAGCCTGATCTACGGCCCAGGCTGGAGCTAGAAGACTTTTCTCAGAACTGGTTCTTAACTGGGTTATTTCAGAACCAGGCCCGGTTTAGACCTGGAACCAGTTTGGTGGAAAACTGGGACTGGATTTAAGGTTAAAACTAAGAACATCTCAGGCTGCTACTGACATTAAATAACAGTAATTATATGAGATGTATCACTTGAAAGATTCTCTCAGCTCTGAGCTTTGAAATTATTTCTGCTTCTCAGCCACTTTTCTCTCAGTAATCAGACTGAAGAAAGCTTTAATCTCCTGGTTCTGATTCTGAACCATCTGAGGATCAGAAGTGAAGCTCCTGATTGTGTCTGAATCATATCTGCAGTTGTATTTTCACTCTGACGTCCAGCTCTCAGCAGCTGCTCCTCCTCGTGTTCTTTCAGCAGTTTGATGAGAACGTTTCTGCACGCTGGAGATTAAAACCGGTGCTGATCTGTCGGTAAAGATCAACCTAATTCTAGTAAAAACCGAGAGTTTGGTGCTGTCAGAGAGTCGGCTGTTAGCGGGCAGATTGTTACGGCATGCAGGGGTCAGAAAGAGGTGGGGTCATTGAGAAAGGGCAAATCTGAGGGTCTTACGCTGCTCTCTCTGGGGACGATGGAACGGAGGAGCCGTTACTGGGAGAACAAAAGAAGAAGAAAATGGTTAAACAGGAACAGATGGACAGAATGGTTCCTTCAGAACATCTCTAGATGTTTCCTCCTAAACAGTGGTCTGATAAATCCCCCTATTACTAAACATTTCTAGAAACTTTGGGTTTCTTCTGTTTTATTGCAGGAAATAAAAAAACAGGTCCCTGCGAGCTTAACAAGATGCAGCTCCACCTTAAATCACCCCTGACCCTCACAGGTCGTCACGTCTGGTTACCTGCGCAGGCCCGAGTCGTTCAACGCCTCCTCAGGAATCAGCTCCGCCTCGCTCTGGGCGATCCTCATCGCCAGCTCCCGGTCCCTCCTCTCCTGCTCCAGGACGGCCTGCCGGGCCACCTCCTCCTCCCTCTCGGCCTGCAGCTGAAGCTCCAACTCCATCTGAGCACACAAGCATCCTTCAGTCACTGCTGTTCTACCAAAGTCCACATGATGCCACCTATCTGCAACTCCTCCTCCATCAGCCTAATGAATTGTCTGCTGGACCCACCACAGAACATGCAGAACCTCCTGTCTGTTCTCCCTGATCCACCAGGATGGTCAGGACATTTATCACCATGTGAGACCGTTTAAACAGAAGCTGAAAACGAAGGACCCGGTTCCAGCCCAGTTCTCAGGAACAAAGAACTAAGTGATTTAGGTGAACTGGTGTTTTTCTCCAACACACCTAAACTACTGCAGATTTTCTCTGATCCGGTTAGAAAACCAGCTGTGTTCGAGTTTCAACCATCTGACACCTGGACAAGCCAAATGCCTTCTAGAAGAAGGTCTGAAGGTCGGACAAGACAAAGATGGAGCCGGTTCCAGCTCGTCATTCACAGTTCAGGATCTGCTCTGACGTTCCTCAGTGTTTCAGTAGAACATCTTCTAAACTACTTCCATGAATATTGTCCAAAAAGGCTTCCTTACCAGACAACTACATATATCTGTAGAAACCAGTCATACAGAGTTTAGTAGAATGAGCCCAGAACCCCTGAGTTTATCTAACTGGTCCAGTTCTGAAAAACTGTTGGTCTGACTCCTCCAGGAGAGCATTAGATCTTTCCAGCAGTTCTGCAAAATTAGAGCTGTGAGAAGGTACCCCCTTCCAGCTATCTTCTGCAGCCTTTGGAACGACATGCGGTTTGGTGCATTGTCATCATCATCATAACTACACATAACATCAGTGTCGGCGTTCTCCTCAAAACAATAACGGAGGACAACCTCCGTGCAGCCGTCCTTCACATTTATCTCACCTCCTACACCTTCTGGCTCGTCCATCCTGCTGCTGGCTGGTCACACACACCATCTCTCACACCATCACTAAATCCCTCCCTCGTCCTGTATCCGTCCAATCACGAAACACGTGGAGACGGCGCGAAAGGGCCTTTATTTACAGATGGAAGGACATCTCCAAGCTGGTTGTTTCTCAGAACCAGTTAAAACCCGGCTCTGAATCCACTATAGTAAAAACAAACCACCATGACAACAAGAAGTCAGGTCTCAGGTTGGGCGTGACTACCTGCTTAAAGGAGCTCAACCATCTGTACACAACAGGTGAGAAAACTACACAGACCAACCCTTTAAAACAAAAAACTGAACTATCCCTTTAAGAGCTAAAATTTGTCCTCATCTTCTTCGGCACTAAGTTTAAATGTTTTAATTGGGACAGAAGAAAACAAGAACTTAAGCCAAACGATTCGTGGTTTTCATCTTTTTATCCAAAACTGTGGCATGCATCTATATCCAGCCACCTCTACTCTGATACCCATGAATTAAATCCAGTGCAACATACTGCCTTCAGAAGCATGGTAGTGGCAGCATCATGCTATGGGAAGAGGGATGCAGCTAAATCCAGGACAATCCTACAGGAAGACCTGTTAGAGGCTGCAGAAGCCCTGAGACTGGGGTGGAGGTTCACCTTCCAGCAGGAGAACCACCCTGAACATGCAGCCAGACATACAATGGATGGTTTAGATCAGGGGTCTCCAGCTCCAGTCCTCAAAGCCACTACTCTGCAACTTTTAGATACATCCCTGCTCAAACACAGCTCAATCAAATGATTGGATCAGCTCTTGCCATCATGTTTGCCAAAGTCCTGGTGGCGGGCCAGACATGTGATTCAGGCGTGTTGGGGCAAGGATGCATCTACAGGGGTTGGAGAATGAAACTGAAACACCTGGTTTTAGACCACAATAATTTATTAGTATGGTGTAGGGCCTCCTTTTGCGGCCAATACAGCGTCAATTCGTCTTGGGAATGACATATACAAGTCCTGCACAGTGGTCAGAGGGATTTTAAGCCATTCTTCTTGCAGGATAGTGACCAGGTCACTACGTGATACTGGTGGAGGAAAACGTTTCCTGACTCGCTCCTCCAAAACACCCCAAAGTGGCTCAATAATATTTAGATCTGGTGACTGTGCAGGCCATGGGAGATGTTCAACTTCACTTTCATGTTCATCAAACCAATCTTTCACCAGTCTTGCTGTGTGTATTGGTGCATTGTCATCCTGATACACGGCACCGCCTTCAGGATACAATGTTTGAACCATTGGATGCACATAGTCCTCAAGAATGGTTCCGTAGTCCTTGGCAGTGACGCGCCCATCTAGCACAAGTATTGGGCCAAGGTAATGCCATGATATGGCAGCCCAAACCATCACTGATCCACCCCCATGCTTCACTCTGGGCATGCAACAGTCTGGGTGGTACGCTTCTTTGGGGCTTCTCCACACCGTAACTCTCCTGGATGTGGAGAAAACAGTAAAGGTGGACTCATCAGAGAACAATACATGTTTCATGCGCCAGCAAGACGTGCACCAACAATTTGTCCTCTTTTGAACTCTGGTATGTCACCCATAATGTTGTGTGCATTTCAATATTTTGAGCCAAACTGTGCTCTTACCCTGCTAATTGAACCTTCACACTCTGCTCTTACTGGTGCAATGTGCAATCAATGAAGACTGGCTACCAGGCTGGTCCAATTTAGCCATGAAACCTCCCATACTAAAATGACAGGTGATTCAGTTTCATTGTCCAACCCCTGTAAAAGCTGCAGGGTAGTAGCTCTCGAGAACTGGAGTTGGAAACCCCTGGTTTAGATCAAAGCAGATTTGTGTTGGAATAGACTAGTCAAAGTTCAGACCTCAATTTAACTGGGAATTTGAGGAAAGACTTGAAAACAGATGTTCTCCATCCAATCTGGCTGAGCTTGAGATGATTTTCAAGAAGAATGAGCAGAAAACTTTAGTCTGTAGATGCTCAAAGCGGGTGGAGACAACCCCCAAAAGACCTGCAGATGGACCTGCAGCCAGAGGAGGTTCTACAAGGTTCTGACTCAGGGGGGCTGAATACAGATTTTTAAAAATGAGTAAAAAATGTTTAATCTATGAATCATTTTGCTTCATCTTCAGTTGTTCTCTCTGTGTTGGTCTGTCACAGAAGATCCCACTGGAACGGAACAAAGTGTGAAAAGATCAAGGCTCTGCATCATTCTCCTCATTTGTGCTGAAGGTCTAATATTTCAGCTGTTCTTCAGCTGAAGTTCTGCTAATTTTTGGACCAGAACCATTGTTATTAGTTCCAATGTGTAAAAGTTTTGAGACTTTGTTCATTATAAACCGTCAGGATGAAGAATGGAAGAGCAGAAGAAGACACAGGTGACCTTTAAGAACTGACAACATCTGAAAACACTAAACTCTGCATAAATTCAGGAAAATGTCTCCTTACGTTCAGAGCCTGGATCTTCAGAATCATTTTAAGCAACACGCAGAAGGACTGTCCATGAGCCTCCATCAGCAGCAGCTCCAATAAGTCTTCTGCACGTGTGGGATTCCTGAACATCTGAGCCGTTTCTCATCCCACAGGTAGCAAACCAGTTTACATGAGAATAATCTGGGCCACTGGATGTGGCTCTGTGAACCAAACCAGAACTCTCAGGAGGAGCCGAGGGGTCCTCTCCTCAGGAGAATTAATGCTGCTGCTGAAGGTCCCAGAGATGATCCAGAAGTTTACTAATTTCCTTAATAGCTGAGGAGCACGCATCGTTTCGTTGAACGATCTGCTTCCCGTTTCTTCGGGAGGTTTCTGCACCTCCACCATCAGTTTCAGCCAAAGTCCGTCACAGGCTGAGAGGAACTGAACCAAGCTGAAATCTGCATCATTTTCTTCTACTGATTCTTCAGAAAAATTAAATATTAAAATGTGTTAAATGTGTCTGCAGCTTTTTTTCAGTAGAAAACATTATTTTGCCGTTTAGGAGGCTGGAGGTTATACTTTTGACTGCAGCTGACAGATAAAATACGAACAACATCTAATTATATTTGTAGCGCATGTTTGATGAGGAAGTCACAGCTTGAAAGTGAGTCATGCTGCTGAAAGTCGAGTTTCAGGTCGTTTGTCAGGGCGTTGGTGCTTACTTTAAACCCAACTTCTGTAAAGAAATCCAAAATGAACATCGTTAATGGAGAAGCACCAACCTGCAGCCGCCTCTCCTCTTCCTCCCTCTTCTTCCTCTCTTCCTCTTCCTGCTTCCTCTTCACCTCCATCTCTGCTTTCCTGTAGAAACAACAGATAAATGAAACAAGAAACTAACTAGAAAAGAAAGGTTATTGCGGAGCAGCAGAGGAGTCTTCTATCCGACGGCACCAAGTCTGCAGATGGAAAAACATCCAAAGCGCTGCCGTTTAACACTAGAACTCCCAGAATTCTAACACTAGTAGAACTCCCAAGCCCGTCAATTTGACGGCGAGCATTCTGGATGCGAGGGCGGTGATGATGTCATCGCATTACATTGGTCAGAATGCTAAAGGTTTTCTTGCACGCTATAAAATTATGGTTTTGACAAGAATTAATAATAGTCTTTATCAAAACCTATTATGTTTTATTAGTATTTATAAATAGTACTGAAAAATAATACAGACTAGCGGGTACATTTTTAATAAAAGCTTTACTAATCTGACCAAAAGCTGGACAGCTCCATGTTACGCCCCACTTTCACTTTGCGGACATAAACTAGTGCTAAAAATGTCTTCAGCTCATCCACACTCATCTCCTAAAACTCTGCGGGCCTCAGCCACATTGCAGCCCTGAACGTGGATGAGCATTTCAGCATCCACCAAGCAGGGGATCGCGGTCTGGGCATCTTGGATCTGGCGCTCTGTCAACGCGTTCTGGCTCCGACGCCTCCGTCTACTTTCCTCCTCCCCTACCACTCTCCACACAGCGGCATCCTTTCCTATCTCCTCCTCCTTCCCAGGTGTGCGCTCGTCTTGCGATGAAAACGCTGTAAAGCGCAGAATAGGTTGTTGTTACTGGGCTACTATATCTATGACCTAACTTATTGTTTCTTTCTTTTTCGATTATCAGTACCTTGTTTTGTAGTTTCTCTCCTGCCAGTGAGCTGGATTGCTGGGTTTATAGCTGGGCACTGGTCACCTGGCTCGTCTCCCTGTCTCTGAACCTGCGCTGATTGTGGGACTGTTGCTGTAGTTTATATATTATTAGTTTACTAATCTGTAAACTATAGCCTAAAATGATAAAATCGTTACATAGGCTAGTCTTTTACTACCTGGAAATAATGCGTCACAACCTCCTGCTAATGGGACGACTCGTGTTTTTTTAGCCGGGGGAGGCTCACTCTCTGACCCGCTGTCACTGGAATACTGACCAAGAACCGTCAGAATTCCTCTCGACCCAGAATCACAATCATGTAATTTTTGAAGCATTTCCAATGTCTCTTGAGCAGAAAATATCTTCCAGAAGCCATTTGTAGGATGCCAACAATCTTCTTCTCAGACTGCGTTCTAGAGTGACGGTTGCTAGGCAACGCTCGCGCGTATACTCAGCCGCGGAAAAAAAAAAAAATATCAATGTAAATAATAGGGCCGTCAAAATAGCGGCTGTGGTAGTTAGAGGTAGAAGTACTTAGATCTTTTATTTACTTTGTTGTTTTAAAAAAAAAGAGACATAGGAACACAAAAGACACAGGTTTAGAAAAGGTCAGGATGCCAGGAACATCAGAGTTTTAATAAACCAGAGTTATGGCATGTCAAACTTTCAAAACCATCAAATTGACGGCTCTGGGAGTTCTAGTGTTAAGCAGGAAGGCGCGTGTTAAACTGCTGCTGCTGTAAAATGAACTCCAATCCTGTCTCTGCTGCTCTTTTCCTGCTCCTCCTCCTCTTATTTTCAGCTCAGAGGAACTCTGAGGTCTTGACATCTGCACTCACTTCTTCTACTGCTGCTTTGGATTTAAGTTCCAGGACGGTTGGTTATTGTGCCTGTCGACATGCTGAACGGCAGACGTGAGAAACAAAGAGCAGCGAGCTGCTGAGCAGGAATGTGCAGATTAAAGCCGGACGTCTGATGAAACGTGAGAGCCTGTAGAACAAGGAGGCATCAGGATGACTCCCTGAACTCCTGGCACTCTGCTGTTCTCAGGACCGCAGGGCTTTGACCTTCAGCGGGCTCCTGGGAGCTCAGAACACGGCAGGCGATGAGGATGAAGTGAAGGGAAGTGAGCCATAAAATTCAGCCTGTCATCTCTAATGTCTTTTATTAGCGAGCAGCGGTTTGTGACGAACACGATGGCTCCCATCGGTCCTCCTAAAGACTTCCCAAACTGCTGGAGGGGGAACAAACCTGCAGCGACCTGAAGAGCAAATTATATCCCTCAGTGGAACAGAGCTGCGTGAGCTGCATTCAGAGCTCCATGTGGCACTGAGGACGACTAATGGAGAGGAAGGGTTCCTGGATTGTTCATGGTGCCTCTGTGTTGGCAAAGGAAGAACAATTAGACGACATGTTCCTGTGTTCCTGCTTCCTTGTCCAAGTAGAGCAAAACTAGAAATCAGGATATTTAAAAAGGTGTTTTTTTTCTGCTACAGGAAAACATAACAACAGCAAGGAGAAAAGGTTCGATTGTAAAAGAAAGAAAAAATCCATGTTATATAAACGCCTGAAACTATCACCTAAAGCAAGGAAAATCCTTTAAATTTAACCGCATCATCAACAACTTCAAGTGAGACGTTCAGACGTCCAAGAGGGTCCAGCACCATACAGGACCGCTAGTGTTGCCACCAGTGCAAAGCATGCACAGCGTTGGCAGCAGCTCAGTGCAGAGTTTGGTGAAGTCTTCTTCAGCAAAAAAGGAACCACTTCTGTCCAACAAAGCCATCAAGGAGAGACTAGAAGAACCAGGATGGACAACAGAAGACTGAAACCAAGCTTCTCTGATGAATCCTCTGTCTGATTGGTTGAGAAGAAACGTCTGATGCCACACCCACTGGAGTGTCTATAAAGACCTTTGGACCAGACTGTACAGAGTTCAAATAAATGAGCTGGTAAATGAACACTAGATGATCTGCGTGGAGAAAGTCTGATGGATGAATGGATCCTTGTCATGTTGTGGAAGAAGGTGGCTCCAAGATTTATCTGGAGACAGCAGGACCTCTCTTGAAACAACAATGAACTCTGCAGACCTTTCAGATCCTAACCTGCAGAGCTCAGACACATAAGAGTTGAACCCTCTGGTCAAGTTGATGCTCTGCTAACCAGATGAGGAGCTCTGAGCCTGGAGTCTGAGCAGGTTAAATCCATTTTAACGATGAAGTGTAATTAGATGAATCCCAAACATCAAACATTGGTGGAGGGAGGTGATTGATCTACATCTGCTTCTACAGGATGTTAAAGACCTCCTGGTCTCCTTTAAACCTGGATGTCTGTGCAGAACCATAAGGTGAAGAACCCGCCTCGTATTGCTCATATACCTCATACAGAAATAAATCCTGCTTTTCATCTTTGCCACTTACAGTCGCCGGTCCTCTTCCTCCTGCTTGCGGCACTGCTCCTCCTCCTCCCTCCTCTTTCGCTCCCTCTCCATCTCCTCCTGGATGCGCCGAAGCCGCTCTCGCTCCTCCTCCTCCTTCTTCTTGTTCTGCAGGTCTGTCAGCAGCTTCTCTGAGCGCGTCACCAGGGCCTGGTACTCGTGGTCGATGTCGATGCGGCTCATCATGGTGCTCTGGAACACAAAGAGCAGGTCTGGGTTTAGGTGCTGATGGTGCAGAAGACCTCCTGCCTGGAGCAACTGCTGATAACGTTTAAAATGAGAAGTTCATCTTCAGAAATCTGAAGCAGGAAAACAATTAAACTTTGTAACAAACTTGAAACAGGGATTGGTTCATCTAGAACCGTGTTTACACGACAACCATCCATTAAAAACAGGATTTCTTTCTGTTTCTGTTAACACGTCTACAAGTTCTAGTTACAATCTGTTCACACGGCAACAGAAGAGAAGTGAAGACGGTGTAATCCCCCCCCCCGCGCCACTAGTAGGCGGTACCTTCTTTAAAACTCAAAATGCGGAAACGCTTACTGCTTACAAACAGGCGAGAACATGAAAACTTTGTTGGAGAACCTTGGATTCAGAAGAGTCAGCAGAAAAGTAAAAACTCTACATCCTCCATTGTTACTGTTGAGATTTTCTTCTTCTGTGGTTTTTAAACGGTTCTGTTGCATTAATTTCTGTATGGCTTCACCATAAGAAAGATTCAGTTTTTCTCGATGATGTTTTTAAACCGCTGCGCTCTGGAAGCTGTTCTGAAATTGTGCCGTTTTCATGGAAACAATCAGCAGAAACGCAACTAAATTTTTCTGTTTTCGCCAGAAAACGTCGTGTAAATGGGGCCTAAATCTGATTTTTAATCCGGACGAAGCCAGGCTGTTTGATGCATCCCACCCTGGGTGCCATGGTAACCACCTCATTAAGTCCTGTCACCTGAGAGAACCCAGGAAGGAACCACATGGTCACTTTACAGCACATGAATATTTATGAGCAGCTGTTGTCACTGTGACATGACCGCAGCATCTCTTTCAGGACCCCTGGACCTGCGTTTGTACCTGCAGACGCCACATTTCCAGCAGACTGAGCCCATCAGGACCTGATGAAGCAGGAAAAAGTTCAGAGTGGGTCAGGAGGACCGGATGTTTAAAAGTCTATTGCAGCTACCGCCAGAACATCCAACATACATCCTCTTCTTTCTGTTAGCAGCTTCTAATTATGGCAAGCCATCAATGCCAAATATTTGCACTATTAACACAACCTTCAGGTACAGGTTCTACAGAACCACCCAGAGGTGAAATCCACTGGCAGTGAATGAGAGTGGGCGTGTCTCTCTGCTCTCTGGGCTCTGATTGGTCAGAACGTCCTACAGCAGTGGGAGACACACCGGCTGGAAGGAGACGGAAACACCTACGATTGGGATGGAAAACATGGACATGTAGAGTTGAAGCTGTGGCCGTGAAAGGAGGTTACATACAAAGGGTTCTGAATATTTCACTGGGTCAGAACCATCATCACACTCCGAACATTCTGTGAGAAAATCTGAAAACATCTTGAAACTTAAACCGTGATTGTTGGAAAAACTGGAAAATGGATCAAAATAATGACCGGGTCAGGTTAACTGTCTGTGACCCGGTTAAACTCTAACGGAAAGAAAGGCTGAGCTGTGGAGGTATTTTAGCCTGAAGGACAGTTCTGGTTCTGATCAGACTGTTTTGATGTGTGGAGATTTTCAAAGACCGAATGGGTGACCTGAATATTCTGATCACAACACATCGATCCATTTTGACTGGAACCTGACTCCATCATCGGTTTAAAGTTCTGAATAATCCTGTCGCCAATGAGTCTGATGTGGGGGGTTCTCCAGGCAGAGGCCAATTACACCAGCTGCCTGTCAAACTGCACCTCAGAGGGCTTTCATCACCATGGCTGAGTCTTCTAACAACAGTCTTTACTTGGACGGGTCCGTCAGAGCACAGGACCAAACAAAAGACCCGTCCGTCAGCCTGTAGCACATATAGAACTTGGCTCCTTGAAGCAAACAGAAACTCACCTTGATTTTCAGAATCAGGGCGTCGATGGTGTTCTCCAGGCCCTGGATCTGTTTGCTCATCTCCTGTTTCCCCTCCTTCAGGCCGCCCACCACCGCGTTGAAGCGGCCCATCCTCTTCTTCAGGTTATGAACCTTCACCAAACCGTCGATACTAAAAACACAGCAGCAGCAATGCGGTTAGAACATCATCGAGCTGCCCTAACCTCAGCCACTAAAAACAAACAGCTAGCTTGGCTTGAAGGCAGTAAAAGTCGACCACGAAGGCCAAAAACATTCCTGACATGCAGAACTTACGTGCATGAATATAAAATATAACATCCAACCACCAAAGCTGTGTTTCACACACTGAGATCTCACAGACTGCTTGTCATTTGTCTAAATAAGATGATTTGCATGACTGGAATCAGAACAATCCAAGCTGTCAAGCAGCATGGGGAGATGGTTTACTGAGTAACAAACTGAGCGCATCAGGGCTGCCGGGCCTTTGAGAGGGCTGTTGGACCTTCCAGGGTTTAATATGAGGTCAGAGGAAAGTCCTGCTTTTATACAGTTATGAGAAATCCCAAAACCCCGGAGCGCTGAGGATGGACTCCAAATGAAAAGCCATTTAAAGCCATTAGGAGGCTGGAAGATGCAGCAGGCAGCTGGTAAATCTCCTGTATCATTAAGTTTACTCACATCTCTTGGCAGTGGCTGCAGCTTCATCTGCTCTGCTGCAGAGCCTGCTAATCACTCACACAAAGATCTCCATCACAGCTCAGGCTCCAGCGCCAAACTTGCTCCAATTTATTCTGATGATGGCTCAGTTCTTAAAGTTGCTGCATCAAATCACATTTCTATAATTAATAAAGCAGAGACATGACTGAGCATCAGACCCGCCGAGTTCATTTTGCTGCTTCACCTCAGGTCCAACCAGAACTCCCCCTCCAGTCATTACCACTCCAGTAATCACTCACTCAACTACACCTCGGCGCCATCACACCGCCGGTTAGAACAGATCAGCACGCTGTCAGATAAGATGAAGAACCCCCACAGAGGGGGGGAAAAACTCCTCTTCACCTGAATCCTTCATCGTACCTGCCGGGTCCAAACTGTTTATAATCAGGAATCAGCAGCAGTAACGGGTCAGAGCTGCAGGTGTCACTACATAAGGTGAGAGTGTGCAACAAGCAGAACGACACCGCTGAGCTGTGAAAGTGACAGATAATGAAGAAGAGAGAGAGAGATGAAGAGCTGAGCATGGAAACTGAGCTGGAGAGAGATGAGCCTGGGATGGATAAAAACGAAGGCGCTGCGGACCCTGAAGGTCAGGAATGAGTGAAGACACCCACCGAGGTTTGTGCTTCTTCCTGCAGAGCCACATCCGAACGGTCTTTTGCATCTTAATGCAGGCGCTGGCCCGGTACAGAATCTTATTTTTCACTGCAACAAACAAAAACATGAACAATTTTAACTTCTGGTCCTAAAATGACAGAATGACAAACAGTACTGGGAGTGAGGAGTTAAAGGTTCAATGTGAACAATGTGGAGACATCTAGTGGCTCAGATTTGAACATGAACATGAACTTCAGCATGTGGAGGATGAAGGTTTTTGCTGCATCATCTGCAAGATCTCCACAGTAACGACTAAACAGACTGATGGATTAAAACAGAGACATTTTCAGCAGGAACAGAGTGAACACTCTGCCTACATGAAGGATCTATGCTTGGCATGAAGGTCTGTTATGGTTTTAATTCTTTAAAGTATCAAACAAATAAGAGAAGTCATTTTTACTCCTGTGGGACACGGTCTCAAGAGCAGGAAGAACCAGCATACATAGATGATGGTCCATGTGAAGACAGTCTACATCTCTAGTAGTGATCACAACACACTCAGTCAGAAGCAGTTTAGCTGCACAACGCTCTGGAAGTCCACGCTGATCCGAGTCTGCCACCCAAAGCTCCTAAAGTGGACATCAGAACCAGACACATGGACCACTATCTGGAGCTGCAGATACCAGCCATGCTTTTGGTTTCTCCAGGATGGGCTGTGTCCATGAAGCTCTGGGTGTCCGTGAACCATCTGATGTTTACAGTCCACTTGTTGGTCTCCAGACGTTTGAAATGATCCATCTCTGGTACCGTTTCCTCACTTCCACAGCTCAAGACATTGATTGAACATGATTATATCTTACATCTGAATCAAAGTAAAAAACTGACTGGTTCTGGCTGACTGCTTCAAGTGTGCAGCAGTTTCATTGGTCCATGAATAATTCTGGTGTCAACGGATCACGTCTGCCGGGTGGGTTTTTTTTTTTTATATGACCTGATAATAAGATTTGGTTTCTGGAAAAATATATAAATAATGTAAAAAATTACAAAATATTAAGAAGGTAAATACTACAAACATTTTGTATTTTCCTTTTTCTAAATTAACTGACATCTGAACTAGCACCTTATCTAATTAAACTTGAATCCCTTGTAATCAGCCAGTCAGTCATTTTCTACCGCTGGTGCCCATCTCCAGCAGTCTACGGGCGAGAGGCGGGGTTCACCCTGGACAGGTCGCCAGTCCATCGCAGGGAAACACACAAACAACAAAGCACACACTCATTCATACACCTAAGGGCAATTTAGAGTGACCAATTAACCTAACAGGCATGTTTTTGGACTGTGGGAGGAAGCCGGAGTACCCGGTGAGAACCCACGCATGCACGGGGAGAACACGCAAACTCCATGCAGAAAGACCCCCTCTGAGCAGCAGCCTGTTGGCTACAGGGCGGCCCAGCCTGGGTTAATTATTCATGTTTACTCTTATAGAAATGTTTATGTATTTCATTTTCTCTCCGAACTTATTATTTCTTCCTGTTCTGACGTGTTGAGAGTCAAATACAGAGAAATATTTGAACCAAAAACCGAGAGCGGTCTACATGTCTGATCAGCCTTTCAGGGAGAAATTATTGGCAATTAACAACAGAATTAAAGAAAAGATTCAGGAAAAGGTTCAAATATGAGAGAAATGATGAGGTTCAACATCCAGGGTGTAAATGTTCCTTCTGGGTCCAACTGATTCCTGGAAACCTCCCTGAGAAGATCCACACTTACACTTGATGACTGACAGAGCGCACCACTGGACCTTCTTCCAGCGGCTGTGGATGAGCCACTTGTTGACCTTCTTGACCAGCTCAGCCAGGTGCTCCGGGTCCGACCTCATTATCTGATCGAACTCTGCAAACTGGACAAAAGTCAGAACATAAATTATTATGGTTTTATATTAACTGAGCACATCCCTATCTCCAGCTCCTCCTGGAGGATCCTGAGGTGGTCCGTGGTCAAAAGGTTTTACCAGAGTTCTGGTTCTGACCCAGTGGCTCCAACCAGTGGGACGTACCCAGAAACCTCCAAATGGAGGGACCCTCATCAGCCGTCTGAACCAGACTCCTTGCAGCTCTCCTCTGAGCTCCCCTAGATGAAGATGGAGCTCTGAGCTTCTCAGTGTGTAAAGCTGATATAAATCCAGAAGAACACGCCTTCTATCTGCAGGAGGACATTACAGGGCGATCCACCAGAACCAGCAGGAGCTGCAGCTGGCTGCAGGAGGATCTCTGCAGAGCATCATCAGAGAAGACTCTCAGCACTGACATGAACCTGGCTGCCTTCCTATCCTGAGCATCCTGAAGCATTTTAGTTTCTTTGCTCCTCAGCTGAGGAACAAACTGCCTGAAAAGCTGAGAAGTTCAGAAACTGCGGTTCCTTTCAATCAAGACTGGTAAGCTACTGTTTCTTGTCGAAAGGTCAAAGGTTGTCATTTTAATGTTTATTTTCTTTCTGTGAAGCTTATTATTGTTGAACTTATTTTCCCATAATGCTTCCCTGCATGACCGGTGTTGTAAAATAAACTTACCTTGTGTTCATTGGTGGTTTGAAAGCCGTTTATTCTGAATGTTTCTTTTTATTAGAAGAAATACAGATGAAAACTCTGGAGATTCTGGATATTTTATGTTTTCCCACCTTAAAATAAATAAAGTGATGGATCACACCCGAGCTCCTGACCACACTCAGACAAGCTTTATTTCTAGAATCTGCAGAGAGCGAAGGTGATTTTTTTGCTTTTTAAATCGAATGTCAGATTTCGGGAAGGTTCGAATAAACACATGAAGAAACAACACGACTTTAGAAGTCACAGTAATCCAGCATTTCTGTTGAAAATAGGTAGGTTTTATGGAGCCATCTGATGTTCTTGTTGGAAGGACATTGCTGATGAAGTAGCTCCCTGGTCCTGAAAAATAAACCTTGTCTGAATCTCACCTCTGCAGGCTCTCTGCTCTGCATCGGCTGGGAACAATGCCTCCATTACTCAGCGTGACGCTGGAAGGAAGGAGGATTTAGAAAGTCTCACCTTTCCAGGACGGAAGAAGACTTTGGTGAGGCCAAACTTGTAGTCGTTCTCGTCGAGTCCCAGAGCTTTGAACAGAGCCTGCAGCACAAACACACGTTTTTATCGACAGTCCTCAGAGTCCAGTTCTGCTGCAGAGACTCTGAGGACTCACCTTACAGAAGAGCCGCGGGTCCAGGCGGGTCAGTTTGGGCGGCATGTACTTCTGGTACATTTTGTAGAGTTCGTGGAAAGGAGCTCTGGAGGGGAATCCACCCTGCATCAGGTCCAGGACCGAGACCATTCCTGCAGAAACACGACAAGGGGAACTTTAATAACCCTCAACTCCACTTCCAGGCAAACGGATCGGTTTCGATAATCTGATTGAGGATCAAAGTTTATTTACAGCCGTTTTCGCCCCCATCAGTTCAGTGACGCTGAAATAAAATGTCTGACACTTACTTTTCTCCTGATTCCTGATCCATGCAGGAAAACTTTCCCAAACCCTTCCTCACGCCACACCAAAACAAACTGTCCACTGAGCTTCACCTCTCTGCTATGTCCCATCTCTGAGGGGGTCCAGTTGGAAGTCCTGAAGGTCTCTCGACAGGTTCCTTCTGTCCCTGAGACAGCCTTCAGAACAGCCATCTGGACCGAGGACACACAGACATGGTGATGAGAGACAGGTGTCCAGAAGGCATCCTAAACAGACCTCCAAACCAGCTCAACTGGTTCCTGCACTGCGGAGCAGCAGTTACTGCTCTGAACAGAGGAAGCCGATTTCAGCTGCTGGTGTCCAGGATCCAGTTCTGTCAGTCCGGATCCAGATCTCTGGACTGAGACAGTCGCGCAGCAGTCAGAGTAAAGGTGTTTGTTTCCAGGCAGACCACACTGTTGGTGAGGCCTCCTGGTTCCTCTCCGCCGAGCCCAGCACCAGGGGTGTGGGAACATGATAATGAACTGAATCAGTTTTATCCGGACAAGCAGCTCTGGTACCAGACAGAAATAACAACAGTAATGCAGCTGAGGAGGCCGGCTCCAGGTCTGGGCTCTGAGTCCAAGTGGTCAACTTTGTTCCCTTTTTCTGAACAAACAGAAGCTCCGAGGACATCAGCAGAATCAGTGAAAACGCTCTTTCCATGTTGAATCCTCCCAGCTCTTCCTGCAGGATCTCCTCTGATCTTCCTCCATCAGATCTTTTACTTGAAGAGCTGAATGGAGTCAGTTGTAGACAACATGCATTGTTTCCACAGAGTCTCTCCAGCTGGAGGACATGAATAAAACCAAGTTGTGGGGAATGAGCGATCTAATTAGCTCTAATACTGAGCCGTCTCTGAGTGTGGAAGTGCTTGTGTGCTGATTGATGTTAATTAGGGGGTTAACAGGAGTTACTCCGCTCTGATCTTCTCTCTACGCGGAGCCAATTAACGTTAATCATCTACTTATCATGAGCAACTTCCAAACGTTACAAAGGAAGGAGCTGAGCTTCATGTGAAGACTAGATGAGAAGAGTGTTAAAGGAGGCAGGAAGTTCTGACCTGAGCACTGCAGCTGGGAGAGAATCTGAGCTCCTTCAAACTGGTGGCTGACCATCTTCAGGTTGGGTTTAACGCAGCGGATGAAGCTGGAGCCCTGAAGGAGACCAGGAGAAGGAAAACCAGATCAGTCAAATCCTGACAGCAGGAAGGACAACCAGCATCAGAACTACAGGTTCCTCCAGGAGAACATTACCAACCGTGCTGCGGAGCTTGTCCAGCAGGATATTGAGCTGTGTCTGCAACAACAGGAACATTTTTATTAAACAACCACAATGACAGAAAGAGAGCAGAACTTCAACCTCGGTGAGCAGAACCTGAAGACTGAACTTGGAAACATGGCAAAGGAAGCCTGGAAGATGGAAAACATTTCCCACTCTGAGAATCACACAGGAATTTATCTTCGGTTTTCAAGGTAAATGTTCATGTCCTGATCCAGCAACCTGTAGAACGGCCTGCAGCGCCCTTAGAACCTCCCTGATATGGAGCTCTTGGGTTTCTGGTCATTTCTCTGAGCTTCACGCTCTGACCTTGGGCTGAATCTGCTGGGACGTCCACTTCTGGGAAGATTGGCAGCTGTCTGAGATGTTTTCCATCTTTCTCTCTGTAGAATGATGGACTTCAGAGAGTTTGGAGATGACCTTCTAACCTTTCCCAGGTTGATGGACAGCAACAGTTGCTGATCTAAGGTCATTGCTGATGTCTTACCGCCCTGGCATTGTGCTAACACCACTGTGACCAACTAGACTTTGAAATTTTGAATTCAAATTCAAAATCTTTACAACCTTAAAAAGAAAGAAGAACTGAAACCTGAACTGAATATGTGAAGGTAAGCAGTGATGCATGAGGAGGAACATCTCCTCCTGCAGGCAGCAGCGGCCGCTCTGTTTGGTTCTGAAAAAGGTTTTAGTTTGAGGTAAAAACCTGCAGCAACAAGTCAGTGTCAGACCAGTTTCTGTTTACACCGTAAACTGCTGTAAACTGATTTTATTGGCTGCTTTTTGTGCTTCAGATGAATTTATTGAAGGTCACAGAACTGAGACGTGTAAAAGGGAATAAGCATGATAACTGCTGACGGGTCCAGTCAGGCCCGGAGGACACCTGACTGAACTACACCGAGTCGCGTGATGTGGTAACCATGGAAACACATGAGCTGACAGAAACAGGACTCGGTCCTGGTACCAGGGGAATAAATTCTGCAGAGATTCTACAATGATGCACTCAATAATAATCCAGTTCTGCTCGGTCAGCTGGTGTAGCGTCTCTGCAGAGCAGACTCAAGCTGGCTGAACAGGTGACCTTCAAACACTTTCAGGTACAATTTAAGGTCCTTCAGATCTGAAAGGATCCTTAAAGCTCATCAGTAAGCAGGTCCAGGTAACCTAAAGGTGGTTCAGGAGGAGGAACAGGACCAGGAGCTCTTAATGATACTACCTGCTGAGCCCACCTCTGCTGCTGAGACTTTTGTCGAGTCCAGTCTGACCAGTTAGGCCCACCATACCTGCTCCATTACAGCCCACCATCACCAGTCAACACCACAGGTTCATGGGTGAGAGGTCATTAAACTAACATGCATGTTGAGAGACCCTCCACAAAGTTCATGCAGAAAGACCAGAGCTGGGATCTGAACCAGGTCATAGGTTCTCCACCCCGGTGCCGACACAGAGGAACTAATCAGAAAAATTCACACAACCTGGAATCTATGAAAATCAGCTTGTCCACCAGAACCAGCTGACCACCTTTACTCTTCCTCTTGTGACATCATCAGCCAGGACAGATACAGGAGGTTTGTTCCTCTGGCTCTCAGCTTTACAGATGAACAATTTTCAGTTCACCATGAAGATCAGAGGGGAAACACAGACAACAATAATCGTGTTTCTCTCTAATATTTACAGCCCTGACAATAAAGCATGTTTTCAGTTTAAACTCAGCAGGATGAGTTGGCTAAAGCTGATCCTGCAGCTCCATCTTCTCTAGAGACATGGAGTCAGAAAGACCCCAGCAGGATGAAAACATCAAACCTGCTTCCAATGAAGAACCCAGAGCAAAAGCTCTCTATGAAGGAACCAGACAAACATTATCAGCCAATCCAATGAAACTGTGAAAATAACACTCGTCATGCTTCAAGCAACTAAAGCCTCATTTCATGTCACTATAGCCCAGAAGGTGGCGCTGTAATAATAATAATTTCTTACGGTGTCTCAGTCTGCAGCCCAAATTCATCAGTCTTTATGTGTTAATGCACAATGACAGCAACACAGGGAGTTTTACATATGAGCTAAAAACAGGAAGTGATGTAAAAATTAGAAAAAACCTCAGAGAGCTAAAGGCGGAGCTTAAAAACCAAGTGAATGTAGAGAAATGTGCCGTTTTCAGAGGTCTTTCCTGCTCACCTTGAACTTGTTCCCAACGCTGATGAAGTTGAGCTTCCCGGCCTTCTGCTTGACGCCTCGGCTGTTGGTGGAGTTCTCAAACAGCTCGCGAACAAAGCGATCTTTGGACTCGCTGACCAGGCTCTCCAGAGACATGTGCAGGGCGTCGTTGTTCTTCTCCACAAACTTTGTCTGAGGTGGGGGACATGTTCAGAAGGTCAGACTTGCAAAGGCTGTTTCTCTAAATCACAGCTACTCTACCAGGCTTAATCAGGCAGAACTGACTCGGTTCTGCATTCGATTCGATCGTTTTACAGTAACAAGCTGGAGAGCTCAGTATCGTTCATCTGAACCTCTGCTGCCGGAGCAGTCTGTGAACGCACCGTCTCGTAGCACACGGCTCCTGCAAAATGTCGGATGATAAATCCTTCATCATCCCTCACGTTCCGGTGGACGGTCAGCTTGGACTTCCTGGGAATCTGAAGGACACAAAAACAGAAGCTGAGACTCATTTTTCCCGAACCATCTGCTGCTGGAATTAGAATCCTGATTTACCATAACTCACAGTAGATAGAAACAAAAACGGGAAAATAAACATGAGAAACTGTCAAAACACAGGATGCAACACACGGGGTTAACGCCATAGAAACACATCATCTAGAATTTATCTAGAAAGATGTTTACAGTTCAGTTCAGAAAGGAATTAAATCCCTGACAGGAAGATTGACTCAGAACCTGGAGGAAACCACATTCAGGTCTTTTATTTTGAAAGTACATAAAGTAATTCCTTCAAGATAAAAACCAACATTTTACTTTCATTAACAAGATTTATATTTCATCAAACTAAGCTGAATAAACATCTTTAAACGGTACAGATTTCCAATTATTTATGACAGGTTCTATTTGTTGTTTTCTGGCCTCTTTGTTTAAGTGGTGGGACGTAGAAATGGTTTCCATAGATGTTTAATATCTAGTTTTAATCCAGATTTATTTGTTTCAGAGCCGCCTGCACTCTCTATGCAGCCTGACGGACAAAATAAAGGGCAAAGAGCAGCATATCTCTACACCTTCCTCATCGAGTGACTCACAGTTAGGCGGAAATGGTTCTTGTGCTTTCTGTGAACGGTGTCGGTAAAGTGCTGGTCACTGGGCTGAGGTAGACGGTTCTCTTCGTCCAGGATGTCCAGGATGCCCAGCACCTTGGCCTCCACCAGGTCTGCAGAGAGGAGAAGGAGGAGAAAGCGTTTAAATCAGGCAGAGGAGGAAATGAATGGAATTGAGAGTTCAACTGGTTAGAAAGAAGCAAGCAGATCAGAGCAGATGGTTCAGTTAGAACCAGTTCCAAGGTGTCAGAAGGTCTGCAGATGAAGAGAAACACCTGTTCAGTTTGAAACTAAATGACCTTCTGCTTAAAGAGTAGCAAACTGGTCTCCGCAGACGAGATGATGTGATCAGTGGAGAATGTCTGTTCCTCCAACAACTCTCTGCAGACCATTGAAGGTACAGACTAAACCCATGTTCCCATCATCCCTGTTAAAGGCTGGTGTTCCTGATCCCAGTCAGAGGGAGGAGGAGATCCCTGTTCTGGATGAGAAGCTCAGTCTTTAAACTGAGATCCAATATCAGGGACCAACTATGAGACAACATCTCATCTTAGATGGACATTTTGTTTCCTTTCCGATTAAAAAAAGAGGAAAAAATCTCAACTTGGATCTGAAAGACTTCAGAGTTTATGAGGATCTTCTGCAGACACAGGAACTTGTTTTATGGATGCATGAATAATGCAGCAAGGTGGAACGGTGGAGAGCGCAGCAGCAAGACAGGCAGAAGATCACGGGTTCAAATCCGTACTGAGAAACTTAGATTTCCATGTTTTTCCTGTTGTCCAAGGTGCAGTCTGGATGGACAGATGGATGGATGGATGGATGGATGATGGACTGTAGAAGGACGGATGGATGGACTGTGGAAGGATGGATGGATGGATGGATGGATGATGGACTGTAGAAGGAGGGATGGATGGACTGTGGAAGGATGGATGGATGGATAATGGACTGTAGAAGGACGGATGGATGGACTGTAGAAGGATGGATGGATGGATGATGGACTGTAGAAGGACGGACGGATGGATGGATGGACGATGGACTGTAGAAGGATGGATGGATGGATGATGGACTGTAGAAGGACGGACGGACGATGGACTGTAGGAGGACGGATGGATGATGGACTGTAGAAGGATGGATGGATGGACTGTAGAAGGATGGATGGATGGATGATGGACTGTAGAAGGACGGACGGATGGATGGATGGACGATGGACTGTAGAAGGATGGATGGATGGATGATGGACTGTAGAAGGACGGACGGACGATGGACTGTAGGAGGACGGATGGATGATGGACTGTAGAAGGATGGATGGATGGATGATGGACTGTAGAAGGACGGATGGATGGATGATGGACTGTAGAAGGACGGATGGATGATGGACTGTAGAAGGACGGATGGATGGATGGATGGATGATGGACTGTAGAAGGACGGACGGATGGACGGATGGATGATGGACTGTAGAAGGATGGATGGACGATGGACTGTAGAAGGACGGACGGACGATGGACTGTAGAAGGACGGATGGATGATGGACTGTAGAAGGACGGATGGATGATGGACTGTAGAAGGACGGATGGATGGATGAATGGATGATGGACTGTAGAAGGACGGATGGATGATGGACTGTAGAAGGACGGATGGATGATGGACTGTAGAAGGACGGATGGATGATGGACTGTAGAAGGACGGATGGATGATGGACTGTAGAAGGACGGATGGATGATGGACTGTAGAAGGACGGATGGATGGATGGATGGATGATGGACTGTAGAAGGATGGATGGATGGACGATGGACTGTAGAAGGATGGATGGATGGACGATGGACTGTAGAAGGAGGGACGGACGATGGACTGTAGAAGGACGGATGGATGATGGACTGTAGAAGGACGGATGGATGATGGACTGTAGAAGGACGGATGGATGATGGACTGTAGTAGGACGGATGGATGGACGGACATCAGATGTGGCTGCATACGTAAATCAGGATGTAAACAGACCACCTCTGATGATAAATAAACCATAAAAATATCAGAATAAAATAATTTGTGTGAAACTTTAATCTCAGATTTGACTCCTCAACATCTGGATTATTTCTGATCTACAGAGCGTTTCCAGGAGCATCAGCTGAGATGTTTCTGCTTTGTGTGAACACAGGGACTAGGTGACTCTGCTCCACTCAAACATCTAATATTGATGCAGTTTCAGAGTTGGACACGCTTTCCGTCAGAACATGGGCGTCCAGGAGAGATTTTCACTGGATGTGTCCACACAAACATCTCAGAAGTTCAGAGGAGGCTGTCGACGATAAAACCAGTAACCAACAGGAGGAAGAGCCAGCGTTCAGGCTTCCTGCTGCTAATGAAGGAGTATTTGGCTCACTTGGAGGAAAAATAAATGTTTTTAGTGATTAAAATATTAAGAATAAAATAGAAAATATATTTAAAGAGAATGAGGAAACAGCTGTGTTGTTTCTGAGCAGGTTTGCCTGCATGAGGCCTACAGAGAAGGTCCACAGGATGTTAATCTGCTGAAAGAGGAAGAATTGATTTATTTATAAATCCTCTTCAATATGAGCTCCTTTCAGCAAAGCTTGAGCTCCGCAGGTCTTGGTGGAGGTGTCATTCGGACCTTAGTCTTAGAAACTGTTCTACATTTTTCTTTCTCCAAGTGAGCTGAATTCTCCATCGTAGCAGTGAGATGGAAGCTGGGATCAAACATTTATACGTCACATCGCTGAAGGAATAAAAGTGGAATAATTAACTGTTCGGCAGTTTGGGTTTTTGACCACGTTGATGAGTCTCCAGCTCAAACATCAGCCAGGACTCATCCAGCAGGTAACATCAGTCCCTGCAGAGGACCAAACATGGAGAAAGACCAGCTACAGTGAACACAGTGATCATACCTATGCAGTCCTGATTGTCGACGTAGTGGACCTCGTTGACTCCGAGCCCCTCCTTGTGGTACAGCTCTTGTTCCTGCAAAGCAACCAACATGTTCCTAATGAGACATTCACAGCATGTAGAGGAACCATCTAATGAGGGCGGGGGTGTCCCCTGGAGGACAAACTGGCTCCCTGACTGAGCTGTTTGTCCAGATCTTTCCCTGTTAAATCAGGAACTAAAGGTCCTGGCAGCTGGCAGCAGATGTTTGGTCATCAAGAGCTTTGAGCTCCAACACCTGATCAGGAAGACTGAATCAGTTTCCTTTCAGGAGACGCATCTGACCCTGAAGTGTCCTCCACTTCATTATGAGAGGACCATCAGTGGCAGAGGTCACGCCCTGAACATCATTATGGTTTTAAAATGTTTGGACAGCATCAGTAACCGTGACAACAGCTCACACTGGATGTCGGAGGGCTGACAAAGTTCATTTGTGTTGAAGCCCACGTCTAAACTCCTCCTACAGCCTGAGCGAACCCACCAAGGGTAAACCTCTGGCTTGTGGCCCGGCTGCTAACACACTGGTACCACAGTAAAAACAGAGTAACCTTTCACCTTTAGGAGCGCTTTTCACCTATGATCCTATCCAGTGGCTTCGCCGGACTGAGTGGGTCAAAGCAAACCATCATTCCCAGTGAGCTGGTTTCTATTACCAGAAGGATCTCAGGACCTGGCTCTTCTGTTAACTGGAAGCTAGCAGCAGGTGCATGAGAGCCAGTCAAAGATATTACTGGGTCACCAGTCTGATGCGGATTTAGTGCAGAAAGCCAGAATGAACCAGAGGTTTTTATGCTGATGGTGTAAAAACCAGATGGTGAGCATTTTTGATTCAGTGGAGGGTTAGGGAATAGGGAGTAGTCGTGGCGACAGAGATGGACCGTCTAGAGAAGGTGTGTGAGGAACCACTGGCTGCCTCCTGGAGACCAGACTGAAGCTGGTGAAAGCAGCAGCTCACCTCCTTCAGGATGCGCTCGTTGAAGAACTGCTGCAGCTTCTCGTTGCAATAGTTGATGCAAAACTGCTCGAAGCTGTTGTGTTCAAAGTATTCTGGAAAACAGAAGCAGCAGATGGTGAGAAGAACGATCCACACATAAAACCAAACCAGGTGAAACTCTAACATCAGCTCTGATTTCTGGAGCCTCAGGTGATAAATAAACTTGAGACTGAAGTGAAAACATGAAACTCCTCTTCTTCAGATGTTTCTTCAGTTTCCTGAATGTGACTGACCGAAGCCGGCAATGTCCAAGACGCCGATGAAGTTGGCCGACGAGTCGAAGGGGAAACACTGGTTGACCCGGGTCACCACGTGGTCAAACAGGCGGCTGTAGGTGGCCTTCGCCAGTGCGTCCCGAGCGTTGTTGGCCTGCTCCACTTTCAAGGGCACTCTGAGACAAAATACACAAAAACTGTTGAAACAAGAACTTGGTTGTGGACCAACCAAAGACCTTCAGCATCTTTATTGAGCAACCTCAACAACAATGAACTGCACAGGTGAACTGCATACCTGTGCATAAGATCTACAATTAGAGGGTAACTGAGCTCGGACACATTTCTAAATCCTAAACTCAAATTTTCTGGGGCTAATTTAACATTTTATGCTGAATGTCATTAGGGAATGTACTGTACAGTGGGGAATCTGTTCTCTGCTCTGAACACCATGAAACCAGTTGGTTTCTGCTGAAGATTGGGTCCATTTAGTAGAAAAAGCAGAGCCGTCTGCATCAGGACCTCAGACACATCCTTCAGACCGTTTTACAGCAGCTTCTCTCAGTCACATGATGTAAATAAAGGTGCTGCATGTGGAAACATCTCCTCCAAGGGTCTGCCAACATCTTCCCATCATCTCATCCTCATTCAGCTCCCCCTGCTGGCTGACTCAGTTCAAACTGAACTGGGCCACCTGCCCCTCTGAGCGGACAGGCTGGCTGTGAGATGCTAGAAACCAGGAGGAGATGCAGATTTTAGAGAAGGAGCGATCCAGTCATGAAGAGAGGCCTCTGGACTCTGCTGCAGTTCACCAAACTGATCGTGAGGTATAACTTGACCAGATGAGGACGAGTAGTTCTGCTGCAGGGGCTCTAGGCTTTCCCGGTCGGTGCTTCGGGATGTTTATATGCTTCTTGTTCGATTCTGTGGAACAACCAACATCTAGAGTCGCCAAGATCTCCTTAAAATCGGAGCTTGCTTTGAACGGCATGTTAGAACTGAGTTTGTAAACACACACACGATCCCAGTGGACATAGCCAGGAGTCCCAGATCTCCATGGACTACCATCTCCAGAGAAGGGGGATAAATACGGCGCCTGAACTGGAGCATGAACACCTCTGAGCTGCTGCAGAAGGCCCAGCAGAGATTGCAGCTCCTGAGGTTGTTAGGAACAAGAAGATCCCACAGACTGCTGGTGTCCTTTTATCGCTGCTCTGTTGAGATCAGAATGACCTACTGGATCTGTGAGGTCCACCAGCTGTACAGTGGCTCAGAGGAAAGAGCTAGAGGGGACGTTGACGTGACCCAGAAGATCGCTGGCTACCCTCTTCCCATACTTGAACTTCACAGGTCTCCAAAAAGCCCAGAACATTATACACACTTGTGACCGGGTCAGGCTCCGTTAGAACTGTCAGGCAGACGCTACGGACCAGCAGGTCCAACAACAGTTTCTATCCAGCAGCAGCAGCAGCTAACCTCAGTGATAAAATATCTGGTTTTATTTTAACAAGCCGCTTCTATTTTTCTATTTCACATAAATGATTTATCGCTCTGCACATACCAGGCAGCTTCTTCACTCACTTCACTCGTTGTACTTGTGGCGATGACAGTCAAGGATGTTCTGGTTCTGAATATCTCTGCCTCCTGACATCAACATCTAAACTCCACTTCCTGTCTCTCTTGTTGGAGAAAGAAGCCTTTTAAGACACACGTGTCAACTAGAGACATCTGATCCCTGCAGGTGCTCAGCAGCAATTTCCATCACATTATCCAGTGATGAGACCACCAACTGTGTTGAGGGCAGACCTCCTGAAGCTCCGACCTGGAATTCATTCCAGCACCAGAACTATTTGCATTCCCATCAGAACATATTCAGCACAGCATCTTTGAGATCCATCAGGTCTAAATGTGGTCCGCAGGATGAATCAGATCAGGAGAACGAGGCGCCCTGCAGCAGATGAACTGATTTAAACAGCGCAACGTTCTAGAAGATGCTCTGAACGAGCTGCCCATCAAGTGCACCGAAGCTAACAGCTGCTGTTTCACACAGACGAAAAGAGAGGATGAGCAAACAGAGCTTTCAGTTCAATGTGTGGTGGTCTGATTAATTGAACCTCCTGCTCCAACACTTGGCATGTTCTCCATTAGAATGTCCACACAGGCATAAAGGTGTTGAGATACGATGGGGTCATCATCATCATCAACAGAGGAGCCTCATCTGCAGTAAAGACGTCTGTGGTGGTGAAGAACGAGAGGAACATTTCTGTTCCATCCTCCAACATCCATCAACTGATCGAACCAGAACTTGGACCCAAGCAGCTGAACTGGGCTCCTAGACCTGCTATCTCTATGAACCCATCTTGTAGACGTGGGAACATCCTCCAGGTTCCTTCTTCAAGTAATGTTACCTTTAATAAAAGTGGGTCAAGCAGAGTTCTTACCAGTTCTGAATATTCTGATTCAGAAAGAATCCACTGGGAGTTCCTACTGAGGTCAGGTCATAGAGCCTCTACAAGTCGTTTTAGAGGCTCGGAGTTTCAGTACTAACTTTGTTAATTAGTGACATTTATTAGAACTTCTAACCGATTACGTCTTCCAGATGGACACCTCTCAGAGATCATCGGAGCAGCTCCATCATGAGGAAAGACCTTGAAGGGGAGCTGCTGCTGCTCCACATCAACAAGAGTTAAAGGTCTAAGTTTGCATATTGACCATGATGCTCCCTTTCGTAGTTGACCACATTCATCTTGCAAAAAAGAGACCCACCAGGGCGGAACCAGAACTCTCTGGTACGGAGTAAATATCCTGTCCTGGGAACATCTCTGTAATCTCCACTCTGACCTCGGAAGGTCAATGAAGCAACGCCATTAAAGGTTTATCTGCGCTCTCACAAATGATATGATGGACTGGAAACTCCTCCTACAGCAGGAGCTTCCAGAAAACACCAGCAGCACCAACCGAACTGTTCGTCATATGCTTTAAAGTTCTAATTTACTTACTCTGATGACCTTCGGACCTAGTCAGCCCCAGTGGGGTCCCACTGGTTCCTAGGAGAACAATTACCAACAGCCAAATAAACTAAAGTCTGTTGCTCTCAGCTTAACCAGAGCTTCTGGCCCATGAACGTTCCCTCAGCTCGTGACCTTCACCCCGGCCTCTCTGCACCACCTGCCATGTTGATTCCTGCCTCCGGCTGCGGTGAGCTGCGCGTACGCAGCAGAGGTTGTAATACAGGTGCTCTCATTTTAAATGCCAGCCTGTCTGGGCACTCATATGAACTCCCTGTGAGCCTCTGCAGCCACCGTACTGGCCCACCTCTCAGCGTAATTACAGATATCAGCACCAGGAACCAGAAAGGAGTAAGTCTGGTTCCCAGCACAGACACCTCAGCTGCACCTCATTATGTGCTGCTCCTAGTTATCACAACCAGTAGTTAGGTTCAGGGTGTATTTACTTTTCACACAGGAACAGGTTGGTTTGGAAAGTTATCCTCCCTGTGGTGACTAAAAGCATCTGAAAACTGTTTTCTGGATTTAATCAGATTCTTTTCATCTGATGCTAAACTCTGATCTGAAACAGTTAAGCATTTAATATTTAATATCTCTGGACATTAATCTGACAGTAATTATTTAATCGTTCATCACTCCTGCAGACTAAGGTCTAGACTAAGACTAAGGTGTTCATCTTCTTCACTGGTTCTACAGGTGGATGTTTTCTCATTACTGGCAGACTCAGTGATGTTATTACCTACATGAGAAACCTTGAATAAAGCTCACACTAAGTCTCCGGGGAACAGGGCCAGAGGTCCGGTATCCATTAGCTTTCAGACCACCACAGGTTCCGCCATGTGGAACCAAAGAACCGACCCTCCTCATTCAAATCAGGCTGGAATGTTTCCTGATTTTGTAGCCGAAATGTTTCTTTGGAAAACGAAGCCCATCCTTCCTGATTCCACATGGAAGAAGATCTAAGTGGCTTCCAGGTGCTGCTGGTCAGACATGTTATAATACCTGATGATCCAATCAAACAGCGCTTGGTCCAGAAGGCTTCCACTTTACAATAATCTGCTGTAGCCGGAGCGCTCTGATCCAATCTGCAGAGGTCATGGACAATATGAGCAGCCGGTCAGTCCTCCAGCCGTTTCCAAATGAGCCTGGCTTCACGTCTCTGCTCTCTAATGTCAGCTGGAGTCAGCTGCCTCTCTGGATGCTCATAACAACCACCATCTGCTCCTGCGGCAGAACCTCAGTCAGCTCCAGCAGGCCCGGCAGAGCTTTAAACAGCTAATAGGTCATTATGTTCTGGATGGTCCTCTGCTCTGCCAGGTGTTTGAGCTCAGTGCTGCTTTCCTTCTATTCATGACCTAAAATATGGTTTTAAATCACTTTCTGTTTATGTGAATTCCTTCCATGAGACCCAGCCACCGTCTGGTTCTGACCTGGTTTTACTTGTTAAGCTGCTTCTCCAACCTTCATGAGGAAGAACCAAAGGAACCCAAACATCGTTCTTCATCACTTGTCTCATTGCAGCCACCAACTCCAGTGTGTTTTACTGGGATCTACTGTGATGGACCAACACAAAGTTGAGGGAAAATGATCCTTGGTGTTAAACATGTAACAACACAAATCTGAAAAGTGTGGAGTACATCTGTATTCATCCCTTTTGGGTCAGAACTTTGTAGAACCACCCCCGGCCTGCAGGTCTTTATGGTTTGTTTATAACGGCTTTGAACATCTACAGGAGTCCCTGTAGATGTTAACATTCTTCTTTGTTAAGCAGCTCAACTCAGTCAGGTTGGATGGAGAACATCTGAGAACATCAGTGTCTTGCCACAGATTCTCAGACTGAGACCAGGACTTTGACTAGGCCATTCTAACGCATTAACCTATTTTGATCTAAACCATCTTGTTGTAGCTGCGGTTGTATGTTTAGGATGGTTGGCTGCTTCTCTGATTAATGTTCAGTCTAGGTGGATCTCCATGTCTTGCTGGCTCTACAGGTGGTCCATCCTCTCTCCATGCTGATGGATTGAACAGAACATTAGGAGATGTTCAAAGCTTGGGATGTTTTTGTAGAACCTAACCCTGCTTCAAATCGAACCAGAACTTTGAATTGACGCTGGTTGTTCTTCAATGTTCTCTGAAGACCCTCTGAGGCCAGAAACAGAACATCTGTAGTTTGACTCTGCTTCAGTTACACCCAGCTCAACAGTTTACAGATTTTTTTGTTGGTCTGTAAGATAAAATCAGGGAAGTTTGTTGATGGAAAACAGGTGTGAGCTGGAAATGTTCCAGCTGCTGAAAACTGGTCAAAAGATACATAATTTTTTCTCCAGCAATAGACAACGTCTCACATTTATTAAAAACTAATCTAATAATGCAATAAAATTCTGTTAAAATCATCCCAGATCAGAGAAGACGGTAACTGCTGGTAAGAAGGTAACCTGGTCTGATCCAGAGAGACGGCATCCATCCCACTTTGGATGGAGCAGCTCTTCTTTCTAGGAAATTTTGGCCAAAAAATTTTTTAGTTCCCCCAAACCTCTGAAAAACCCCAGGGTTCAGACCAGGAAGCGGGGGTCGTAGTTAACACTCCTCTCTGCAGCTTCTGTACTGCTACCCCCCCATTACCCTATTAAGACAGTGTCCGCCCCACGGCCAAAAAATTGAATAGATTAAAAAATAATCAAAAAAAGAGGAAATGGGAAAAAATTAAAAAAAAAAAACCAACTTAGACTAAAAATAAAACATTAAATGTGGGCTTACTGAAAAAGATCTCTCTCTTCCCCCCCCAAAGCTTTTGTAGTTAGTGACCTGTTTTGTGACAATCAGATTGATTTTTTTGCCTCACAGAAACCTGGCTGCAGCAAGAGGTTTTATGTTACTATAAATGAGTCAACCCCCTACTAATTATTTAAATTTTTCACATTCCTCGAAATACTGGGCGAGAAGGGGGAGTAGCAACCATCTTTCAGTCCGATTTTTTGACTAGTCCCAGGACCAATCGATAGCTACAACTCTTTTGAAATTTAATCCTTATTTTTTCCTCATCCAAATTGCAAAGCATTTTTAAAACCACTTTGTTTTTGTTTTGTACCGTCCACCAGGCCCCTTACTCTCAATTTTTAGATCAGTTTTCAGAACCTTTTATCTGTTTTTAGTGTTAAATAAAAAAAGTTATTATAGTGGGGGATTTTAACATTCATGCTGACACTGAAAGTGATAGCTTAAATATAGCCTTTTAAAGGGGATTTTTAGACTAAATTTGGTTTACTCAAAAATTTAAAAAAACCTACCCAGTTTTGTCTTCTTTCTCTGGACCTTGTGCTGACATATGGCATTGAGTGTAAAGACATAACAATATTTTCTCACAACCCTTTCCCCCTGTTACCATTTTTTTAATAACCTTTGAGTTTAATTTAAACCCGAGTACTCCACACCTGAAGAAAAATTTCATTATAGTAGATCATTATCAGACGATGCTGTAACAACCCTTTAAAAGAATCTGTTCCACTTTTAATTTGCTCATTATCACAGAAAAACACAGTGGAGGGCAATAATTTTTGTTTCTTCTCCTTCACAAATTGATTCTTTTGTTCATAGGTTTTCTTCATCATTGCGTGGGGCATTAGACAATGCAGCCGCCCTTTAAAAGAAGGAAATTTTCATAGGAGGCAGGCTCCCTGGTTTAATTCAGAGCTGCGTACTTTAAAGCACAATTTTTAGAAAATTTTGGAGCGAAAAAAGGCGCTCTACACACCAGGGGTTCCTACTTTTAATCTGGGAAAAATAGCCTACTGTTGTATAAAAAAAATTTTTACCCAAGCCAGAACAGCTTATTTCTCATCATTAGTAGAAGAGAACAAGAATAATCCTAGGTTTCTTTAATACAGTTGCCTAAACTTACACAGAGTCATAGCTTGGGAGCCATCCATTCCCTTAGCTCTTAGCAGTCATGACTTTTGGGATTCTTTTTAAAAAAAAAAATTGATTCTATTAAGAAGAAAATCTTTGACAATCTCCCAGAGATGATTACTTCATCCTCAACAAAAGTGAGACAACATTGGAAGTAGCTGTAGAACCTGATCTGTGTTTGGACTGTTTTGATCCTGTGGGAGCTTCCTGAGTTAATTCAGAAATATTAGCTTTATCTAAACCTTCAATTTATTTTTTAGACCCAAACCCAACCAATTTTATTTAAGGAAGGTTTCCCTCTGATTAACCAGCCCCATTTTTAGATATGATTTAAATTTTTTTAGTAAATGGATATGTTTCCCAAGCTTTTAAGTGTAGCTGTAAATTTAAACCCTTTGCTTAAGAAACCTTCGCTTGATCAAGATGACTTAAAAAATTACAGACCTATATCCAATTTTCCTTCTTATTAAAATTTTTGAGAAAATAGTTTCCCAATCAAATGTGTGAGCATTTACACAGCAATGACCTGTTTTGAAGAGTTTCAGTCAGGTTTCAGAGCTCATCATAGCACTGAAACAGCTCTGCTGAAAGTCACTAATGATATTCTTATTGCCTCAGATAATGGACTTGTGTCTGTACTGGTTCTGTTAGATCTCAGTGCTGCAATTTGATACAGTCGATCATAATATTTCCCCTTGAAAAGGTGGAATATGCTGTAGGGATCAGGGGGAAACAGCGCTAGGCTGGTTTAAAATTTATTTGTCTGACAGATTCCAGTTTGTTCATGTAAATGATAAATCATCTTTAAACTCCAGTTTAATTGTGGAGTACCACAGGGTTCAGTATTGGGGCCAAAATTCTCTTTACTATATATATGCTTCCAATAGGTCAAATATCAGGCAGCCATAGAATAAATTTTCACTGTTACGCTGATGATACTCAGCTTTACTTATCCATAAATCCTGATGAGCCCAACCAGTTAGATAGACTACAAGCATGTCTTGAAGCAAAAAACTTGGATGACTTTAAATTTTTCTGCTTCTAAATTCAGACAAGACAGAAATTGTCGTCTTTGGGGGCCGGAGTTTAAAAAAGAAATGCTTAGTCAAAATCACTTAACCTGGATGGCATTAAATTGACCTCCGATAATAAGAAAAAACCTTGGTGTTTTTTTGACCAGGGACATGTCATTTAAAACCCATATTAAAACAGGTTTCTAGGATTTTCCTTTTTTCATCTCCGGAACATTGCCAAAATTAGAAATATCCTGTCCAGGAGTGACACTGAAAAACTAGTCCATGCATTTGTTTCTTCAAGGCTGGACTATTGTAATTCTTTACTATCAGGATGTCCACAAAATGCAGTTAAAAGCCTTCAAGCCTATTCCAATTTGAATAAATAACTGAATCTAGCTGCACTGTTCAATGATTAAGATTAATTGGAATGTATGTACCTGACTTTTGTGAAGTGCCTTGAGACGACATGTGTTGTGAATTGGCGCTATATAAATAAACTGAATTGAATTGAATTGCGGTCCCAGTTTGTTTTCTCCAGAACAGGATTACAACCTAGGTTCTGGTTTGGTCCAGATCTTTCTGGATCAGCATCAGAACCAACCAGCTGATATCAGTGTCTCTCAGTAACGTATTACTTTGACCAACAGCCCCCCTCATATCTGCATCCATCACCTTACCGTTTAGGCTGAACCGGGCTGGAGTCACTCTTATCCTGTGTGTGTGTGTGTGTGTGTGTGTGTGTGTGGTACGTAGTGCCTCTTACTTGATGGCTGTCCCTTTGGCGCCCCCTGCTGATGTGTGCATGACCCTGGTAGTGAGGCTGACTCTCAGGTCGTCCTCCTCCAGGCCCAGCAGCTCAGCACAATATTCCAGCGTCTGACTCGATTGGTTCCTGATATTGCAGCCACCTGCAAGGCGAACAGAAGGGCAAAAACATCAACACAGCCCAACGTGTATACTATATATATATATTATAACAAATGGTGTATTTCAGTTATTTGTGTTTTTATCTGGTCTGAAGTTAAATCAAGTTTTAAATGCAAACTGGTGCCAAGCTGCTCGGTTTGTCCCGTCAGATCTCTGCAGTTCTGCTCTGACAACAATTTAAAGTCATTTTCTACAGTGAAGGTATTTGGTTATACGGCTGTAATATTTAATATCTGCAGCAGGAGGCATTATTTTAGTTCGATTACGGGTCAGAATCTGTCAAATCTTATCAGCTCCATCGGTCCAAACTGGAATCAAATCAAATTAGAGTGAAACAGTTTACAGACAAACCATTAATATCAATTACACGTGAATGAGAGCATTTTATCACCATTTGAGTCAATAAGCATGAAAATAAAACTGTTCCATTGGTTCAGGTTCACTGGCCCGAAGCACAATGTTTTAGAAAGGTCACTCCTGTGATGCTGCAGCGGTTACTGCAGCGACGCTCTGGTTACTGCGCTGATGCTGCAGTTACCGTGGTGATTATGAGTTACCGCTCTGTCTGGATTCTGATTGGATAAATCTAGAAAATGCTGTTCTGTTCTCATTAACAGTAAATGTCTTTAATTGGGAAGACTTCATTGCTGGGTTTTATCATTTGATGAAGCTGATTGATACAACTAATAAATTACCCGTTGGAATATTGAACATTGTTGCTAGGCAGAAGACAGATGACCCTGCTATTGGAGACGGGTTAAACTGTGTACATGTTTCTTATAATGAGAAAGAAAAGACTCTCATTAGGACTACGAGAGGCAGCATTTTATGCCAAGGCTTGAAGCTTTTCTTCTTTAGGTGAATTCATTTTTATTTGTGGATCCTTTATTTTTACAGCTGATTGTTGGATTAAACTGAATCAAATAGATTTTAATTACTGGATGTAACTGAATCAAAGAGGAGAAAATGATGTCAAGACATAAATGTTTTCCTGAGAAACAGATGATTGTTTCCATATTTCCATTTTTTTTATCTGGAGCTTAAATGATGAGATCTTTTTATTCTTCTATTCCCAAAAACCGAATGCCCACACTGCTGGCACCGATAGCCCCGCTCTGACTCCCATTATCTGCAGAGGCCATCATCTCAGGAGCTGAAGTGTGAATGAAGTCCTCAGCAGTAGCATGGATTTGAGGTTGAAGGAGCGGGTGGAAAACTCCCAGGAAGTAGTGAGTCTGATGCAGGAAGATGAACTGAGCTCGAACACAGAGAGGCCATGTCGTCTTCAACAGCTGCTGCTGCAGCCTTGAGATTAATTATTTTAACAGCTCTGAATGTTGTCTTCATGCGATCAGCTGGTAAATGTTGCAGCTCTACATCCCATCATCAGAACTGGTTGAGAGCAGCAAAACATCCAATACTGTTTTTTTTCCTGCAGCATGGTGGAAAAGGGGTACGAAGGAACCTGGAGTCAGACTGGAGGTATGCTGCTGGGCTCCCTCTTGATGTTAGACATGGCATGAGACTGCCCCCTGCTGTGAGAACCTGTGGATTGAACAGGACCCCTGCCATTGTTCTTTCTAGACAGATCCATGGGGAAGCACCTGAAAACCTAAGGAGCTTTAGAGTAGAAGCTCCAAGGAAGGAAGAGGTGCAACTGGTGTGATCTATCTGTCTGAATCTGAAACCTTCTCCATCTTCTTCAAGCTGTGACCATTAAATCTGATTTATCTCATTCTTCATCAGAGATGGAGCTCATCATCAGATGTTTCACCTCATCAAGCTAAACCACAATCCCAGTTCTCTGTAGTGGATCTGATGCTACTTTAGGCTTAAATCCATCAATATTGCGTCCATATCCGTGTTTTAATCGGAATCATTTGATTACAGACTGATGCCCATCAGAACCGGTCCATCCAAAATTGGTTCTGAAAGAGGGATCCTTTCCAGTTCCAGGGGTCAATTCCATCACAATATGATTCTGGATATTTACAAAAACTTAAGTATAGATAATTAGGGATTATATTTCTTAACAAGTCACACCGATGTCAAAGTGAATTTACTGATGAAGCACATTAAAAACAAGCATGGCTGCATCACATCCAACTGGATTAAAAACTACAGGATGACAGATCAACACAACCAAGCTGCTCTTTCTGCAGCTCAGTTCAGTCCCACATCTGGACCTGAGCTCAGACTCAGGTGTTTCCTCTGTAGCTCACCTGATGTGCTTCCAGCCTCCTCAAAGTCGATGTTCCCCAGGTGTAGGACTCCAGCCACCACACGGAACAAGTCCAGCTTCTCCGTGTCGCCCAGGCCGATCTTCTTCATGGCGACGCACATCCTGTTGAAGTCGCCGTGGTCGTCCAGCAGCGGGTCCTTCAACGGGCCGGACTTTGTGTGCTGAGCAACCAGAACAGAACATTTTAACTTGCCTGTCAAACATACTGGTTGACTAACTGGTTAATTTTAACTAAATGAACAAAAGTCACACAATAGTTCATCTGACTGACTTCAGTTTAATACCCAGATTATTTCCTAATCCCATTAACCTCAGACCTGAAGAGGGAGGGCGCTGTTCTGTTTTACCTTGGTCACTTCACTCCAAACAACAAGAGAAGAAGGGTTAAAGGCAGAATGTGCAGCAGAGGGAGGCACAGAAATGTAGTTAAATGTCTGTTGAAAACGGTTGTAATGTGTGGAAACAATACGTCTGGGCGAGTCCTAACCCTGAGCTCTGCACGGCAGGGAACCAACACAGGAGAAGAGCGCACATGTAGCAGCCGTGCATGAGGCATACGGTGTACATGCTTAAAGCAGGGGTCATGAGAGGCATGCAGTGGCCTGGATCACGCTTGCCAACTACATCCGACACATTTGATTCGGGGGTAAACTCCTTTTGGAGCGGCCATGATGTTCTGCTCCAGTTCAAACACCGGGAAGCAGGACTACCTGGATGGACCCTGAACTGAAGCTGGAGCTTTTTATCTGCTGCTCTGCAGGTCATGTGTCCTGGTAACCTTAAATTACCCAACAGAGGTTCTGTATTTGTACTTGCTAACAACATTTAAACTCAACCCCCAGGTGGCTATAGTATAAAATCCAACAACCCAAGTGGAAATATCTAATTAAAGGATTGTGCAAACCTCTGCTTCCAGCATCTCCTCAAATATGGAGCGAGAGAGATGCTGATTAAAGTCTGTAAGAGATTTTAACCAGAAAAGTTCAAATATTTTTTAGCTTTTAAGCTCCGAGATGCAGATTAATTTGATCACAGCTTTTCAGGATTGTTGATTTTCCACAGATTAAGTTTGAATAAATCAGAAACACAGCAGAGCACTGTTAGGAGACGTCTCTCAGGCTTTTATTCCTAAAGGTCTGTAGATCATTGTAAACTCCCTCTGAGTTAGAAGTGATTTGAACTCAGTTTCAGAGTTTAACTGCTATGAAAATGTGATGAATGATGTCCTCAGGTAACAGATAGCAGTAATCCTGGTCAGAGCTCTGCTTTCTCTCTGGGAGTGTGGATTGGTGCTGTCCATTTAAATCCTCCCTACCTTCACATTTGAACCCCTGACTGCTGTGTTGAGGACTTGCAGCCCCTGTACACACCCGGTCTACCGCTACACCATGCTCCACTTTAGGACACTAGCAGCAGGTTTGGCGTATAAAACCGTTCACTGGTTTTATGTGTCAATAATCGGATCGTTTCCATCTGCAGTTCAGTACCAGCGCCTGTTGGTACGCTGGGCCTGTACACGCAGTCTCATCATCTCAACATTTCTGCACCTAAATCTAACAGTTAAATAAATTAGAATCAGACGGACTGTTTCAGAACAGACCAGATTTCCAGATTTCCCGCAGCTGGTGCTGGTTCAGCTCTTGGGATATTGAATTCAGATTAGCAAGGGGTTAACTTCATTCCTGCTATTGTCTGTGTTCCTTTTAGCAGCTTTGCTAATTAATAACAGTGAGCTGCAGGAAATGAACAAAGGAGCCGTATTAGAAGCATAATTAATCACAGTCCGAAAGCAAGAAAGCCCGTTTCACATGATGAGGTTTGCTTCTTTAAATGAAAGCGGAGCATTAACTGTGCTGGTGCAGCTCTGAGTCGAGCTGCTAATTAAAATGTTTGATTGCAAACATCTAAATGAGGAGATTACATATGCAGAGCTGCTCTGCAGACACCAGCAACAAGGCTGATAAAGTATCTGAGAGATGGAATCATGTTCAGCTGGTTCTAAGCTGCTAAATATTCCTGCTTTTTTTGTCCCAGCTGATTAAACTACAAGCTACAAAGACATCCGGATCAGTCGGGTAATCAATCCACTGATATCCTGAGGAACACCGACTGGATGCTACCACAGGAGATGTTTTTATTCCCTCACTGAGACCAGTCTTCAGCATTTCTGTGAAATCCTGCAGGCTGCAGCACCACCTGTGTGTTTTATTATCATCATAGAGACACGCAGCCCTCTGAAGGAGAGTGAGAGCTCTGAACTGAACTGTCTTCACACAGGTTGTCCAGTTCAGATTAGTATAGATGCCAGCCTCAGTGGGCCTCCAGCAGCCATCAGACTAACAGCAGTCGGGATGAAGAGCGATAAGAGGGACAGGGTGTAAATCTGCACAGACCTGCTGACTCAGGTCAGACAACAGGTCTGTGCCATAATGCAGTCCGCAGAGACGAGTCTTTCTTCTATCCAACAAGGCTACCATGGAGCACATGTTACCCTCAGACTGGATGCAGAAACAGGAACTCAGTGTAGACGCATGAAATTCAATTTAACAACTCGAATGCATCTGAGAAATCCCTGCCTTTTTCAAAGGTTCCAATTAAATCACACAAATGGTCAAACTAGTCCACCAGCTGGCAGAAATTGGTAAAGCACATGCCTTTTATTAAGTTCTGATGACTGTATGCTTGACTGTAAGCCCAATGGTTCTGGTTAAGCTGTCAGGTTACTGAAAAGGAACAGCTGAACCCAAAGAACCAATTACTTTCTGTCAATAAGTCTCCCTCTTGGGTGGAAAAACCCAACATATGGGACTTGTTCCTGGAAAAAACGTCTATTCCTTAAGATGAAAAAAATGTGCAATACTTTAGTCAAAGCCCCACCTCGATCGCTCCGGTGCTGATCATCAACCAAACACTGGAGCTGGTGCTACAACATATAGACCTGGGAGTACTTAATGATAATAAACTGAGTCATCAGTAAAAAAAGGCTCACCAGTGTATGCGCTTTTTAACTGTGTCCTGTTTTTCTGAAGGCATTTTCTGCTTGTTTGATTCAGTCCTTTCCTACCTTTTCTCTTCCTAGAAGCTACACCTGGCCTGACTCTGTGTCTACCTGTAACACCTTTCTGGAGAGGGGCATCGTCCGAGCTTCTGCTGGCAACAACTTGGTGCTCACCCTCTACAGATGATCCACATGGCCCTGTCTTTCAGGTTTTCCCCTTTTTTCTCCTAGACATAGCTACTGACTGAGCTTCTACTGTAAATAACTCTATGTGCTCTATTTAATCTAACCTTTAAAAATGGCTCAGAGTTTATCTGTTCTTTCTTTCTAGATGAAACGACTAAAAGGAGCTACATCCATTAACATTTACCTTTTCCTTCCCATAGAAAGTACTCCTGGATCAGTGCTTCTTTGTTCCCTTTGTGTCTCTGCTCTGTTCTCTCTAACCCCCAGTCGGTCGTGGCAGATGGCCGCTCACACTGAGCCTGGTTCTGGTTCTGCTGGAGGTTTCTTCCTGTTAAAAGGGAGTTTTTCCTCTCCACTGTCGCTACATGCATGCTCAGTATGAGGGATTGCTGCAAAGTCAACGCCAGTGACTGTCCACTGTCTCTACATGCTCATCCAGGAGGAGTGAATGCTGCAAGTCACTGACTGGATGCAATCTGCTGGGTTTCCTTAGACAGAAAAACTTTTTATCTAATTTGAATGAATAACAGAATCTGACTGCACTGTTCAATGATTAGGATTAATTGGAATGTATGAACCTGACTTTGTGAAGTGCCTTGAGACGACATGTGTTGTGAATTGGCGCTATATAAATAAACTGAATTGAATTTTATCTGTTGACCTGGGTCACTTTCAGACAGGAATAAGAACTGTTTGCAGGCCTTCGTTAAAGAAATCGCTGCATCCTTCTTGACAATCTTAGTGACCTCCATGAAATCAGAAGAAAGCTAAGATTATCATCTCTGATCCTGACCAGCGACCACGGGCTGAGTTCAACTCTAGAAGGTCAATCTGTGAACCGAACAGACTGAGGAGATCCTTCATCACCGCTGCTGTCAGACTGATCAAGTCCAGCATGCGAGGACTGTTGTTGATCAGGTTGTTGTATGGTTTTTATGTGTGTAACTGCTGACAGCAAAAGGTGAACTGAACTTCAAGCCATACAGCTGCCTGATCGAAGGTAGTTCCAGCCGAGTAAAACATGGTGTCATCTGCATACAGGTGCACTTCTTCTTAGTCCATGTTCATTGAAATGGAAAATAAAACAAGTATGCTTTACTGGACTTGTTTTAAATTCTTCAGATTATTAGACTTGCATCCATCTGCAGAAAGGTAAAACATTCTACCTGAAAGATAACTTCTGAACCAGCCATAAGGACCCAAACCTCAAACTGCAGAGTAAGAATTAGCTGAAAGAACCTTTACATCTCCCAACGTTTAGTTATTACTTGGTGTTTAACAAAAGTCAGGTTCCTCTAAGAGGAAGCACTTCAGCAAAGTGTTAACTGCTAGGCCAGATGTTCAAATCAAACGGTGAAGATTTAATCATCATGAAAACCCAGGGCATATCAGATCACGCTGGTTCTGACCCGAATAATGAAGAGTCCTGCTGGACTTGGAGGAAACCCACACAGAACACAACATTGATGTGTTCTTGTGTTTGTGGAAATCCTGGCTGGATGTAGAAAGTATTAAACCTCAGAGTAATTATGCTACGAGGCAATGAGACATCAACACTGTGAAGCAAATATATATAGAATCATGTAGCACAGAAGAAACTGGGAAATAACTGAAAACATCTTTAATATTTCAGCTTTTTTAAAATGGCCCCTTTGCTTTGATCACTGCGTGGTCTTCTCTCCATGAGCTTCATGAGGTGGTCGCCTGAGGTGGTCTGGAAGGAGCTTCCAGAGGCAGGGAGAACCATTGAATGAGAAGGTGTCCATACCTTTGACTGCTAGTGTTCTCCTTGTGTTTGGATTGGATATTAAACTTTTAATCTGATTTGCTTAATGATCTATTCAGTTCTGTTGGACCAGAAGATCTGCACAGGGATAGGTTTCACTAAGATACCAGAACCCCAGATCATTACCTCCAGAGTCTCATGATCAGAGTGAGCAATGCCACATCACCATCAGCTCAAGATACTTTATTATACATTTGTGTTTTAATTAGAAAAACATCTCACTACCTGCTTCTCTTTCAAGGTATGTTTACAACAGAAATAAGTCATTTTTTATGGTATACTGGTCTCGCTACTGGATGAGCCTCGGATCATTTCTGGTTTTAGAGAAGCAAACAGCTGATTTGATCCAATCAAACGCTTCAGTGTCCTCAGTTACCTCTGAGCTCTTCCGATTCTGCAGGACCTGCTTGTCCGTGTCTTTGGTGGCGAAGAAGCGCGTGCATCCTCTGTTCAGGTACTGCAGGAGAAGCAGAGAAAAGAAAAGTGAATCTAATTACTACGACTACATCATCTCATCACAAAGATTTCGCCAATGTGGCTGATTTATATCACATCAAATCTATAAACATTCCTATTCTTTTATTAATGACTGAATTTAGTTTTTTCATTGCAGCAGAATAACCCCACTGAAACATTTTAGAGAAGGTCCATCTTTAGTTTGAGGACATTTTTTCCAGCAGGGAAAAATCTCACATTTCGAAATTACTTTTGAAAGAGTCAGTAAGGTTGTAATTATTGGCACCCTTAAAATCTATAGAAAGAAATTTAACTGAAGCTTTTCAACTTGTTTTAAGTTGATAGGATCAAACTGACCCGTATTCTCCAATCAATTACCCAGCTTCAACCAGCTGGAACTGGGACAATCAAGCTGGACCAGAACCTGAATTATCTTCCCCCACACAGTGAGGAGGACGGTGAGGGAGCTTAAACATCTCCAAAGATCACAGACCTGCAGCAAGGAGTGGCATCCTGGTGTCACCAGGTCTCCATGACAACCAGTAAACGCAATCAGTTTGTTGATTGCTTGTCTGGGAGGCATGCTGGGAAGGGGTCCTACCATCACCAACGTAATCTCTCTTCTGGGACCTGGACTGGGGGCTTAGGACGGTTCAGCAACAAACACTCCGGGTGGGTCTGCTGAGAGACCAAGGATGGACATGTGGGAGAGCACCTCTTGCTCACTGTTTATTATATTACCCTTTATTATCTGGTCAAGACTGGCAGCAGCACACAGTTACATGACGTTAGGGAAAAACACCAACACCATCATAAATAGAAGAATAAAACATCTCTCAGTCCAAACATTTAATGGTTCCTTCTCAAGGTCTTTAGGAGCAACATTAAAAACATTCAGTTATGAAGTTTTCGGAAATCCTGCCAGTCTGACCACAGCCCAGATCTTCTTGCTCTGGTTCATGCCTTGTTGTGCTCATATCTGACAGAGTGGAGATGAACCATGCATGAGGCTCAGCTACAGCAGAAAAGCTGTGAAGCATGGTGGAGGATCTGTGATGCTGTGTAACCATAATCATGTTTTGGGAGAGGAAGCTGATCCTGTTCTCTCTTACAAGCATCAGTTCATAAAAACAACCTTCATCGAATTAAACTTCCTCATTAAAATATTATTTTCACAACTGTTTCAAACTGGGAAGAAATAATCAGAACTTTAGGTTACTTTCGTAACCCGGTTCTCTGAGTAGCATGATTGAGTGTCTCACATTGGGAACGCCCTCGGCGTGACCTCATCAGAAGCTCCTATTGCATTACGCCAGCCAGGATTGGCTGCCAGGATTGGCTGGAAATAAGCCTGTCAGTGTCAGAGAGGGCAGAGTCCCTCCCCCTATTTATAGGGCCGTCGCTGCACTGATAGTTTATTCAAAAACATTCACCTCTTCCTCGCAACGTCAAAGCAAGGAGGGTGACTTGGTGAGACAACCGGGGTTTCGAAAGTAACCTAAAGTTCTCTTTCATAGCATTCGTTTCGTGTCTCAAATTGGGAACGAAAATATACTGACTCCCGTATTGCTCAGCAGATTACAGACTGCATATCAGCAGATTGTAAAACAATTAATCACAGTTCTCTATAGTGCTTGGTGCCACACTGAGTACTGAATGAGCCAGCGATGATGCTGTGACGTCAAGTTTGTAAAACCGAGCAAACGTGTGAGGAGACGCCCAGCTTGCAGCAGCACAAATCTCTCGCAGAGATACTCCTCTGAGCAGGGCCCATGAAGAGCTTAAGCCCCTAGTAGAGTGGGCACGCAGGCCCTCTGGAGGCTGAAGCCATTTTGAACTATAGGCTAAGGAGATTGCAGCAGTGATCCAATGGGCGAGCCGCTGTTTTGACACCGGTTTCCCATAATGATTCTTAGCCCAGGAGACAAACAGCTGGTCACTTTTTCTGACCTGTTTTGTTCTCCCTGGGTAGACTGAAAAAGACGTATCGGGCAAAGATTGGGGCACTTCTCCTGTTCCGCGGGGAAGGAGGGGGTTTTAAAAAGCCCCCAAACTCAATTGGAGAGTTTTGCCCCCCAACACTTTAGGCTAAAAAACAGGTTGGGGGGGAAAAACCCACCCTGGGTTTTGTCTGGAGAAATTTTTTTCAAAAAGGGATGCACTGAAAAAGCGTGATTTCTCCCACCCGCTTGGGCAGGGGAACCAAAGTGCCCAACAGTAGTGCTTTTTTTTAGAGCTCTATTTTTTAATTTCCCCTTGATCCACTGGCTAAAAGGGGTTTGGGCTAGGGGGCATCCAGACCAGGGCCAGACCCCATGATGGACCCAAGTGGTTTGAAACGGGGAGCTTCCTGCGAGCCCTCGTTAAACCCCGGCCCCTAAGGGGTGCTGACCTTTTTTTTTCCCCTTCAAAACCCCGGAAAGGCGGGAAATTGCGCAAAGGAAAACCCTTTTTAATATTTTGAAAAAGTTTTTCCCCTTTTAAATCGGGTTTCTGTTAAAAGGCTAAAATCCCCCGCCACAGAACACTAAAAAGGGATTTTTTGGGAATTTCAAAAAGGCACCTTTTTCCAAACGGACCATTTTGCTCATACAAAAATCTTGTAGCAGGCGCTTTTGGGCATCTGTATTGTTTCAATGACTTTCTGAGGGAGCCCTACAATTCCCGAGGGGGAAAACCACCAGGGGCCAACCCCCCCAAAAGCCAGTTTGTTCGGGGTGGGGATGGAACATTTGTCCTCGTGCCTGAGACGGGCAGACCCCTTTGCGTCAGGAAGAGGCCACGGCCCCTGGCGAGGAGCTGTGTTTTGTCCCCCAAACCATTTTTTTGGCTCCCCCAAGGGGTTTTTCAATAAGGACCCTTTGGGCCCAGGCCTTCTGCTGGGTACCCGGGGCAAAGCGTTGGTGAAAATGAGAGCTTTTGGGGGGAAAAACGCAAAAGACAAAACCCACGGCCAGGTGGGGGCCACCCCCAAAAGGGTGCTTCTGATCGTCCCGGGAGAAAACAGGGGGCCCCTTTGTTTTCCGTGGGGAAAAACCGGTCCCCTGATGGCTGACCGAACTTCTCCCAGACCAGCCGGGCCCAACCTCCGGAGGGGAGCTTCCACCTGCTACAGAGGTTTTCCCCCCTGTAGAGAAGGTCTGCTCCACGTTTCAGTACTTCTGGATTAGGGGCTCTATGAAAAAAAAATTTTCTGCTGCTCCAAATTATTTTTTGTGAGTCAGCCTGTGGAGTCTTAGTGACCTCAGCCCTCCTCCCTGTTGATATAAAGCCCCCAGGGGTGTTGTTGTTCTGATCACCACGTGGTGCCCCCTCATAAATAGGGAGAAAATGTTTTTAACGTTAAGTGAACACCCCTCGCTCCAGGTAATTTTTTTGGGGCTACCGCATGTTTGGGCCCCAAGCCCCCTTTCCCATTTTTTGTCGTTCGAATATACCTCCCCAGCCCGCCAGGGGGGCATCCGCCCGGGGACCCCTTTCTGTTTTCCCACGCTCCCATCGGAACACCTTGGGGTTCAGCATATTGGCATCCCACCAAGGAAAATGCTCCTGTGCAGGCTTTTGGTGACCCTAAATCTCGGGCAGTTTGTGTGGGTTCACCCTCTAGGAGAGGCCACCCATCGTTGGATCCCTCTCATAGGGGAAACGTCCCAGCGGGACAAACTACAAATGCTGAGGCCATCCCCCCCAAAAAGCCTGCAGATTGGGGAACATCCCAAAGTTTTTCCTTTTTGGGGAAACATGAAAAGCAGTCGGAGGGTTTTTTCACTCTGTCCTCTTTTTAGTCCACTCGGGCCCGGGGACTGATTTTTGGGGAGAGACCTATGAAGGATATTTTTTTGGGGGGGGAAGGGTCAGACACTCTTCTCCACATTTATGTGGAAACCCAACCCATCATGTGCTGGGGCAAAGGGGGCGCTGTGGGGGCCCAGCTTCTTGGGGGGGAGGCCGGGGCCCCGATCCCCAAAGTCGTCCATTTTTACACCCACCACGGGGATACCCGCCTCCTGGGGCTGACCCACAGCACCTCCGTCCCACTTCAAAACCTCGGGGGCTCAGAAAAAAGCCCAAAAAGGGGGTACGAGGTATTCGAAACCAGTTTCCCCAAAAAAGCAATCGGGGATTTTTTTCTATGTGGTGGGTTTTGGGGGGTTTTGGGGAAAAAAAAGCACCCTTTGGGAAGGTCGATTGAAGAAAACCCAAATCGCCGGGACGTGGGAAGCGCCCGGGATTTTGGGGTTTCAGCTCCTTTTGTTTTTCCCTAATGTTTGGTTCAGGGGCCCGGAGGCCCCTAAGATCGCAGAAAATCCCCCGCCCGCCTTTCTTCGGCCCCAGGAAATAGGGGGGAATAAAAACCAATGCTGCGGTGTTGTGAGGAATCAGTCTTTTCGCGCTCTTTTTCCAGAAACCGAGGAAATTTCCCCTGTAGGAAAAACCCGGCTTCCCCTTCTGCTTGTAAATGAATCACTACCCCCTGAAGCATGGGGGGGATACGGCGAACGGCACCCTTTGTACCCCCTCCTTTTTTTTCAAAAAACCCCCCATGAGTCTGGGGCATTCTTCCAAAAAAAAAAAATTGATTTTCACTGTCAGGCATTTACGGGCCAAAGTTTTTGGGGAAAACGGGTTTGGAGCCCCCGCCTTCTGGCACTGGGCCGAAAAAAGGCGCCGTTTTGGGTAGTGCGCAGCCGGGGAAAGGGGTTTGCGAAACCCAGAGCTGCTCCACTTGAAGAGGTCCTACCCCTTTCCCAAAAAAGGGAGGCCCAAATCCCCAAGAGTTAGGGCTTTTTTATTTTTTTCAATTTTTTTAAACTGCGCCCTCGGCTCGTACCTGGATGCGACAGTTTGTGAACATTTATTTTTGTTGAACAAAAAAATTTTTTTTTTTTGGGTGCGTGAACGGGGGTCGTTTGGGGGAATTTTTCCCCATAATGAACACAGCCCTTTCCCCATTTTTTTTGGGGGCCGTGTTTGGGGAAAGCTCCAACGCCCCTCTCTTTCAGCACTAAAAATGCTGAACCCGAACGGGCTGGGGAACCCGAGCCGTGGGGGGGAAAAGCATCCCTGCCCCCCCCTTCCATCCAGGGGGGGGGTAGGCCCAACCCCTTTCCCTCCCCCTTCCCCACCTAAAGGGGGAGGTGGGAGGGTTTGGGGGGGTCAGGGGGGGGAGAGCCTTTGGGTTTTCCTTTTGCCAGGGGGCCCTTTGGGGGCCAAAAGGGTTTTTCTGTTGGTCCCTGAGCAGCTGTTTTGCCTTTTGGTTGTTTTCGGTTTCCTGAAGGTGGGGGAAAGCACTGCCGCCTGTGTAAAATTTCCTGGCGCGGGGGTTTTTGGGGGGGCCGGGGGCCCCCATTGGCAAATGTCGTCTGGGGAAAACCAGCTTCAAAGGCTTCATCACCCTCTTCTTCCCCTTTCCCCCCTTTTTTTTGGCATCGAGGTGCCCCGCTGCTCCAACACCCCCTTTAGGGTGATTGGGGGTGTCCCAGGGGGTTTCCTCCTTCCTTTTAGTGAAACCCGGGTGGGGTTAAAGCCCCCTGGCCCCTCTCCTCCGAACCAGCAACCTTTTGGTTCTTCCCAAAACCTGGATTGCCATTTTAGGGGGTTAAAAGGCATTGATCTGTTATGATGCACACTTCCTCCCAAAACGCAGCGTCAGGTGACGGTCATCTTCCTCGAGTTCCCCTGATAAGGCCCCTCAGCAGAGACGAGGGTTCAGACACGGACTGAGAGCGCCCGGCCCCCGTAGGACTTTAAACCGTCAGGCTGGACTGAAAACGGTCCCCCCTCTTGAAGGGGGGGCGGGACCAAACCCCCTGACCTTTAATCCCTTTTGGGGTAAAGGGGCGCTGGGGCCCCCCGGTCTCGGGTAAATGGGGGGCCCTCTTCGGAGACCCCTCCTTTCCATCCCGTCAAAAATCCGCAAAACGAAAAATGCCAACCAAACCGGGGGCTTCTCCGTAAAGGGGGGTTTTTTCGCCCGGGGAAAGGCCCGTTTTTTCCCGAGCTCCAAAAACGGCAAGGTTTTTTCTGCCTATTTTTTCCCTGCTTTTGGTAGCTTCTTTCCGTCGAAACGGGAGCGTAAACCCCCCCTGAACCTCGGGCTACTGGAGGTTTTAAATTTGGCGCCGCTCTTTTGCACACTCTTTCAGCCCCAAAAACCCTTCGTCCATATCATGCCGGTCGGCCCGGGGCCTGAGGAAATGGGTTTTTTCAACCCGTCCTGAGGGGGGTTGGGGGATGGGTCATAATCCTCATCGTTTCCGAAGGGGATTTTTCCCAACCAGGGCCGAGAGTTCATCGTCTCCCGGGAATCAGGGAGGTCCAGCGGGGCCGGATGCCGGGGGCCCTGCCCTTTCCCACATTTTTAGGTGGCAAAGGGGCCACGGGGTTGGATTTTTTCCCCCAATTTTGGTCCGGCTTCTGCATCGGGGGCTCAAAAAAGGGAAATCTTAAACGGGGTGGTTCCTGTACGGGAAACTTGGGCGAAGGGCCCCGTTGGGGGCGTTGCTGGGGCAATGTCGACTGCTGGGGCCCGACGGCGACGGAGGGACCTTGAGGGAAAAACCCCTACAGTTTGGGGGCAAATCTTCCCCGGGCTCAAAAGGGTGCTTGAGGGTTTTAGACCGAGCCCCCACCACCCCAACCAGGGGGGTTCCCAGCTTGAAATTTTTTTGCCACACTGGCAGGGTTTGTGCCCCGTATGCTCTTTCCCCCCCCAGCTTTTTGGAAGAAATTGGCATCTGCATGTTTGTAGGGGATTTTTGGGGGTGAGGGTACAAAAAAAGAAGAAAACTAGCTGGTGACAGCTAAGCTAACCAGGTGAGGCTAGGTTGGGGGGAGCGTTTCGGCTTCCCTGTGGGTAGCTTCCAGCGGGAGTATTGCTACTCTGTAACGGGCAACCGTAGCAGGTAAGTTGACCCACTTTTTTTTTTTTTTTTTGTATTTCTACTCTTCCCGCGGTATTTCTACCGAGGGGATAGCTACTCTCCGCGATACTGGACAAACCCAGAGCAAACGACCGGTGATCGAGCTTGCGCACGCGTCTGTGGACAGTTTAGCTAGGCTCCGAAGAGAGGCCGTATCTAATGGAGAGCTAGTTGTAACTTCTGCTCGTTGCGAGAAGAGGTTTTTGAATAAACTATCAGTGCAGCGACGGCCCTATAAATAGGGAGAGGGACTCTGCCCTCTCTGACACTGACAGGCTTATTTCCAGCCAATCCTGGCTGGCGTAATGCAATAGGAGCTTCTGATGAGCCAATGTGAGACACGAAACAAATGCTATGAAAGAGAACGCCCTGTATTCATTCTCAGTTCACTCTCATGGTGTGATTTCATTAGTTCCTGCTTTAGTAAGGTGGACATATAGCAGCAGACTGAGCAGGTAACCACAGAGGCAGGACAAAGCTTCCGACCGAATCTCCAAAGCTTCTGACTGCAGCTCCAAAGCTTACGAACTGCAGCTCCTGCCCTGAGAACTCCACTATGGAGCCATCACAAACTCAATCTTAACTGTAAAGTAGAACCTTATCTTCCCTCCTCCATAAATAGATGGCCTCAAGCCTTCAGAACAACCAGCAGATCCAGTCCAAATTGGTCTGCAATCAACATATTCAGACATCGCGGAGTCCCCCAGGGGTCAGTGTTGGGCCCAGAAATATTGTTTGTGTGTATCACTGATCTGTGGGTCGAATGTTCTGAAGCTCATCTTGTTTGCTGATTAAATGCTGCTTGATCTCTTGTCCAGGGCAACAAGCATGGTTCATTAGGTTGGATCAAAGGATTACACAAACCCTCACAGCCAGAACCCCGGGCATGGTACCGTCTGGGTCCTTCAAAGCTAAAATTAACCCATGACCACCCAACATTTAGAGGTTCTGAGATCAAGAGGGGCCAAACAGTGCGATGGACCTTAAAGTGAATAGAGTGAGGACCGCTAGGAGGACTTTGTATGGTTCTGTTTCCAGGGTCAAACTTTGGACTGGTTTAAATGGGACCTCAGGGATGTAGCAGTTAAAATCCCAGTGCAGAGAAGCAATAACAGTGACTGGTGTTGACTGAACTATAGCTGGAGCTGAGGTTCATTAGGAGCCGACTTCAATCAGATCCATCCATCTACATGTTGCCTTCAAGGTTTGACCTTCTGTTATTATCTAAATGCTCCATATAATAAATAAAAGATGTCCTGCTCATTATAAACATGATTCATTTCTGTCAAAACGTTGCACACATTAGTTCCTCTGTGGACCTGACTCAGTTTAATGCTGCCTCTTCTGCAGAACTCATGTTTTGGATCTGAGGATGGTTTAAGGTGGTGCTGGTTGATTGGAGGCCCTGGGTCGGGTTTTGGCCCAACAAACGGACATGAACAAGCAGCTGAAGCCTCAGAGAGCATTTCCTGCTCAAGGAATCTGCTGCAGTGGTGGATACATGCTTGGTATTCCTCTTGCTTTGCTGCCTGAGAGGCAGCTAACCTGTTCTTTGTTTCATTGCATTTCTGACCTTCTCCTTCAGATTCTCAGCATTTTTTCCAAACTTCTCCTCAGCTTTGTTCTCCTTCAGGTGCTCCTATTTCAGCATTGAATTCTGCTTATGGTTCCATCTTACTTCTTATTTTACACATTCACCTCATTTCTCCTATTTTTCTTTTCTATATTTTTTCCAATTTTATTTTTATTCACCAATATTGTTCTTTTTTCCCCATTTTATTTCATCTCCAACTGGCCTCACTTTCTACTCTTTTTACCCATGATGTCTTTTTGTTTGTGGCCTACAGCCAGTCTCAGCACAAATGGTCCTAGAAGAACTGATGAGCTGGACCCTTTCCTTATCAGGTGAGCTGCGCCCATCACAGCATCACTGATAAAGGACTTAATAAATCTGTCCTTTGAAACAGCTGAAATCCCATCGGCTTGGAAAACACCTGTTGTATACCCAGTCTTTAAGGGCAGAGATCAGTCTGACCCTAATTGTTATGGCCCATCTCAATTTTGCCATGTATGCAACAAATAATAGAAAAATACGTACATAAACAACTTGCAGATTTCCATGACCAGAATAGCATCGTCTGTGCTACTCAGTCTGGCTTCAGACCGGGTCATGGCTGTATGGGTCTTAAAGTCATAGCCTCTGCTTTAGCTAAAAAAATGTCCGATGCAGCAATCAGACCGTGTCATTTTTCCGCCTCTCTCTGTCAGCTGTGGTGTGCCTCATGGATCCATCTTGGACCTACCCTATTTTCAGTTTATAAAAGTCAGTTTTCAACAGTGGCTCTAGGCTCATCCATTCACCTTTATGCAGTCAACCCAATGCTTTACACGTCCAGCCAATCCCCAGAGGCAGCAGCAGCATCACTGCACCAGAGTTTTAACAGTTTAATTTTATCCATGTGTATGTCACAGAGTTTTAGGATTTGCTGGTACATTGCTGTGATGATGTTATGCCAGATTTAGTCTCGTGTTTCTTCCTTCCCACCAGGCCGTTATTGTAAATAAGAATCTGTTCTTAATAATGTACCTGCTTAATTAAAGGTTAAATTAAAAATATATATATATATTCTGCTTCCTGTAGCTGATTCTGTCTGATCCATTTGGTTGCTCCCTCTTCTTTCCTTTTCCAGCTCTTTATTTCACATTACCTCGTTCTTTATTCCTCATCAATCCAACCTTAATTTTGGTTCATAATCCATGACTGGTGTTCTCTTCTAAGTCCTTCCTCTGGTCTTTGACTTGTGCTGCCTTCTTCACTCATGTCTACATGTTCTTCTTCCTAATTAAGTCAAATTGCTTCCCTTCTTTTTCGTCATCATAATTTTATTTAAAGACAGTCCAGATCTTTCAGCCTTCAGATGTTCTTCCTAAAGACCGAGCCTTGAATTTATATCCCTGAGCTTCTGCAGAGCTGAAGCTGAGGTGATCACAACGTTCTGAAAGGAGTCCACTCCTGTCAACACTGGTGACCTCATACTATCCTAACTCAGGAGCCATTTTCAGGATCTTACTCTAGCGGAGAGATCATCAAATATCTCAGGCTTGTGATGCAGCAGGGTCCAAAGCTGTAAATTTATGGAGGTGTTGGAGGAACAATAAGCTGCAGACTGACTCAGACGGAGTCAGTACCAGAACCTTCCTGCTTGGGACCCACTCAGGTGACAATAGGCGGCTGAAGCGAAGCTGCTGCCTGCATAAAGAGCTGGAGATCTGATTAATAAAAACTAAACCTGGTTGTTTTATTTCTCTTGGACGTTTAGAACTCATCAGAATTCTTTTATTTCTGATCCGAACTCTGAATAAACAGATTAAATCTCCACGGCTTCTCACATTCACCAGGAAAAACGGAAGAAATGCTGACAATAAACCTGAGCTGCATGGCGTTACTCGTTTTACCTCTGAGAACAGGTGTACAGGTGGACAGAGAGAGAACATCAAGCAGCTTCAGTCAGGATCTGGACCTCTGCTGCCCCCTGGTGTTCAGGACAGACAGATGAGCTGCAGGCTGGTGCAGACACAGACCACTGAGCTGGACACGAACTGAATGTGCTGCTTCTGCAACAGCTGGGTGATTTTCTCTGATTTCCTCCTGAACAGAAAGTCTGAGATGTCCTCAACATCTCATCAGACTGAGGATAGAAAAGAAGAAGCTGACGAAAGACAGCATGGAGGGACATGGACTGCAGATTTCAGGGCTGGATTATAATCTGGCCTCTGATGTCGACTAAAGCATGTTTTCCCTGTGGAGGTGTACCTGGGAACAGGTTCCTGCAGAAACAGAGCTGCTTCGTTATCCTGCAGGCTTTCCTCAGCATCTCACAGGAAAGTGGTTCCATGTTAGAGATCATTTAGACCCAGAATGTTCCTCTGGATAAAATGTTTGGCTTTTCAACATACGTTAATGAGAAGAGTAGTCGTCTTGCAATCTGAAAGTTGTGGGTTACATGTCTATGTGCCCCTAGGCAAGGCACTTTAGTTCAGGTTCTCTACTGATCTACGTACCGTGTATGAAGATATATAAATGTTCCTACCCTGAAGGTATCCGGAGACCTGAGGTGGAACTTCTGCCGGATGTCCTCTGGTGCTCCGGCACACAGGCGGTAGAAGATGTGGTAGTTCCTCTCCTCAGAGCCTTGTGTACAGATCCGTGATTTCTCTAAGAGGTAGTGGGACACAAATCCACCGACAACTGCATTCTGAAGAAAAACAAAAACAGGACAAACATGTTCATACCGTGCATCGAGTCAGAATGTTCTGTCTGTCCGGCACCATGAGTTAGGAAGAGTCAAATACAACCTGATTGTATGGATGTGGAACCAAAAGCAGCAGAGATGGTGGAGAACTGGCTGATATTAGGACAATTCTTAGGAAGATGACAGTAAATCGTCCTAAAGATAGAAATTACTGAGACCCAACCAGTGAGCCTTGAGGCAGGTCTTTGTCTGCATGTTTCACTGTAGCTAAAGCAGTTCATTTCAATCCAATTAAAACTCATGACTCATGCGTGCGTGTTGACGAAGTCAATTCGTCTTGAGGAACCCCAAGACACATTAGGTTTCATACTCCAATGTTTTAATGAAACCAATCCTCCTCATTGGAAATCAATGCGTCATTCACTTAGATTAGGTGTGTTGATGATGTCATTTCATTACCTGGGAGGCCTGTTAGAAAATGGTTGAAACTTAAACCAAAACTGGAATATTTCCATACAACACAGAGCCTTGGGGTATCCCAGAGTAAATTAAGTTCAACTGTTTAGAAGATGTGTATCTTTGGTTCATAATGTGTTCATAGCTCTATAGAACTGTACCAACATTTCTTTGTTGATGGACTAAGACTCTCCTTTAAGGGATTTCATACTTGGTTGCAAGAGCCAATAATAACCACAAATAATGTCTGAATCAGTCTAAATATTAATGAAATGTTACAATAACAGATGAAGATAAAACTAAATACAGACAAACAAATCCATTTATAGGACACATGCTGAGGAAGTTTGGACTTGAAGCTGTTAGTTTTGTCGTTCTCAAGTAAAACGGTGTATTAATGATCTCTTTTACTGCAAAAAGTTTGTATGACAGGAGAGAGTTGCACTAAAATACCTGCAGTTATTAGACCTCATCTTTAAATCATAAAATCCTCAGTAGAAAACTCTTCTGCAGTTTATTCTAATAAAAGAGAGAGCAGATCACCTTCTCATTGAAGTGGATCTCCACAAACTTCCCAAAGCGACTGCTGTTGTTGTTCCGGACAGTTTTAGCATTCCCAAAAGCCTCCAGCAGGGGGTTAGCTGCAGAAATCAGACAGCTGAGTTTAGAGCATTCATTTTAAAAACAGACATTGTTTATTATACCAGCTAAGAGAAGTAATAATGATTACCTTCGACTATCCTCTCATCTATGTCCTGCCCTGTCCCGTATGATGTTGTTAAGTATCTGAAATCGTAGCCCACAACACATATAAAGGAAAATTGAAGCTGTTATAACAGGAACATCACACACTGTGCTGACAACATTAGAAACAACACTGAATCCTGATTAATCAGGACAAAATAAAGTTATCCGGGCCTCTGCAGCAGCCTGAGGTTTCTATGGAAATGATTTCATAGAAATCTCGGAGATCTAGCTTCATGGTACTACAAAGCTGGCTGAAGAAACCCAGTTCTTCCAGCTATTGATGTGTGCACATTCATCCCAAACTGTTGGAGGCAAACTGCAGATAGGAAGCTTCATCTAAACCTACCTGAGCACAAACTTAGTGTTTTCCGTCTTCCCGGCCCCGGACTCTCCTGAGACAATAATGGACTGGCTCATCTTCAGGACCTTCATGTCCCTGTACGCCTTATCAGCTGCAGAGCAACACATGGACATGAAACTGACAGATTAATCTTCTCCTCCCGGAAACACACATCAGTTAAATCTTCCAGGTTCTGCAGGGACTTGCTGAGGCATTCCCAGATCTTTATCATCCCACCAGAGCGCTCTGGGCCTGCCCTGGGTCTCCTCCTAGTGGGAGGCATCCTAATCAGATGAACCTCCTTAGCTGACCCCTCTGGACAAGCAGGAGCAGTAGGTCTACTCCAAGCTCCCCCAGATTAAACCTCTCATCTTCTGAGGAAGCTGACTCCAAAATGTTTAAGAGTAAAAAGATCTCACCGATGGCATAGACATGCGGCGGCAGCGTCCCCAGTGACCGGCCCTGGTACTGCTTGATGCTCTCAGCTGAGTAAAGCTTTGGGATGTCATAGTACGGGTTGACTGCAATCAAGATGTTGGCAACATACGTCTGAAAAGAAGAGAAAAAGAAAACTCTTTAAACTAACAGTTCACGCTCTGATTTAAACCAAATCATTTGCTAGAAGCTGCTGGATCTTAAAACTGTATTTTTTTTATTCAGTTCATGCTGAAATTATTGCAAAATAAATACTGTGAGGAAAGCTAAAGCTTCTATCAAACCTCCACAAAAATACCAGGAACTCCTTACTGAGCACAGTTCCACCCTGCAGCACTAGATGGCGGGGTGCACCCAGTCTCCAGCTCCTATTTCATGAGCTAACAAAGCAAAGTTCAACTGAGTCTTGTGTGGTCAGGTGTGCAGGTGTGAACTTTATGAGGAGCAGTTTAAAGCTCATTCATGCAGGCCTGAGGTCCAGAGAAAAATCCTGCTCTGCTTCACTGTCCTTCAGGCTTTCTGTGGCTGTGCAGCATGAAGGTCAGCTTTACTCACATAGATTTTGTCCTTGCTGTAGCGGACTCGAACATTGTTGAGCAGAGTAGCTTCATTTAGGTACATCAGAGAGCCTGAGAGGCAGAGACAGGGCAGAGTTACTGCAGAGCACCAGGATCAGAGCGTCACCTAAAGAATGGAAGGCGGAATAACATCAGCATCAATAACAGATGAAGGAGCAGACTGAAACCTACAGTTATCCTCCACATGTTTGTTGACATCATCCTCAGCAGGGAAAACCTGGTTGATGAGAGCCAGAAATGTCTGCAAGAGGAGAAACAATAGAGAAGAAATATTTCATTAAACATATTTATAGAATGAATGAAATTATTTCATTCCAGATTCCACATAAAATGTCCAGAAAACAAATATGGCATTACCTAAAAATGAAAGATATAAAATATATTTATGGAACAAATGTTTTAAATGGAAACAAAGAAGATATAATGTTCATGTTGAGTTCTGTACATGTACCTATGAAACATAAGTGAATCCATTTATAAGACTGAAGATACACTCACTGGCCACTTTATTAGGTACACCTGTCCAACTGCTCATTAACGCAAATTTCTAACCAGCCAATCACATGGCAGCAACTCAATGCATTTAGGCATGTAGACATGGTCAAGACGATCTGCTGCAGTTCAAACCGAGCATCAGATGGGGAAGAAAGGTGATTTAAGTGACTTTGAATGTGGCATGGTTGTTGGTGCCAGACGGGCTGGTCTGAGTATTTCAGAAACTGCTGATCTACTGGGATTTTCACGCACTACCATCTCTAGGGTTTACAGAGATTGGTCCGAAAAAGAGAAAATATCCAGTGAGCAGCAGTTTCTGTGGGTGCAAATGTCTTGTTTTATGCCAGAGGTCAGAGGAGAATGGCCAGACTGGTTTTGAGCTGATAGAAAGGCAACAGTAATAAAATAACCACTCGTTACAACCAAGGGATGCAGAAGAGCATCTCTGAACGCACAACACGTTGAACCTTGAGGCGGATGGGCTACAGCGCAGAAGACCACACCAGGTGTCACTCCTGTCAGCTAAAAAACAGGAAACTGAGGCTACAATTCACACAGGCTCACCAAATTAAAACAATAAAAATTGGAAAAACGTTGCCTGGTCTGATGAGTCTCGATTTCTGCTGCTACATTCGGGTGGTAGGGTCAGAATTTGGCGTCAACAACTGAAAGCATGGATCCATCCTGCCCTTTTATCAACGGTTCAGGCTGGTGGTGGGGTGTAATGGTGTGGGGGATATTTTCTTTGGGAAAACTTTGGGCCCCTTTGTACCAATTGAGCATCGTGTCAACGCCACAGCCTACCTGAGTATTGTTTTCGCTGACCATGTCCATCCCTTTATGACCACAGTGGACCCATCTTCTGATGGTTACTTCCAGCAGGATAATGCACCATGTCATAAACCACAAATCATCTCAGACTGGTTTCTTGAACATGACAATGAGTTCACTGGACTCAAATGGCCTCCAGTCACCAGATCTCAATCCAGTAGAGCACCTTTGGGATGTGGTGAAACGGGAGATTCACATCATGGATGCAGCCGATAAATCTGCAGCATCTGTGTGATGCTATCATGTCAATATGGACCAAACTCTCTGAGGAATGTTTCCAGTACCTTGTTGAATCTATGCCACCAAGGATTAAGACAGTTCTGAAGGCAAAAGGGGGTCCAACCCGGTACTAGCAAGGTGTACCTAATAAAGTGGCCGGTGAATGTAGGTGCTCAGTGTGGAACCTCTACCTTTGCTTCTGAGGGTGGAGTCTAACTGAGGGTGGAGTCACTAACTGAGGGTGGAGTCACTAACCGAGGGTGGAGTCACTAACCGAGGGTGGAGTCACTAACCGAGGGTGGAGTCTAACCGAGGGTGGAGTCTAACCGAGGGTGGGGTCTAACCGAGGGTGGACTCACCAACTGAACACCAGCAGGTGATGAGGTCTGGTGAAGTCTACGTAGTACTAAATAAACATTCTGAATATTTATTAGACTATAACAGTCCATAACAGTTTTCCAAGGATCGAGTGGAATCCCAAACCCAAAAAAGAAAAAGTAGAAACTGGTCTCTGCTTCAAGTGGCGCAGGTCCAGTATCCTGGTGTTCCTGGCCGACAGCACACTGGAGCAGCAAAAGGTTAGCTGGACCAGAGTTGCATCTGCAGTAATGAGGGTGTTTACTCCGGTCTGTGGTGGTGAAGAAGGAGCAAAGCTGAAGCTCTGGATCTACAGCTCCTGTCCTGAGACATGGACCATAAACAGAGGAACCAGATCCTGGATCCAACCAGCTGAATTGAGTTCCTCTGCAGATAAGGACAGGAGCTCCATCATCCAGGATGAGCTCCCTATGGCGTTTTTAAGGAAGGTTTAATTAGGAGAAGATGCCAGTTCAGATCTAGAACTTGCTGGAGGGACCATTTATCCCTTCTGACCTGGGACACCTTGGGATTCTCCAGGAAGAGCTGGAGAGGGTAATGGGTTAGAGGGATGTCCTTCATACACGTTAGATGACAGAAAGATACATTTGGTGATCTTTTACTCAGTCTTTCAGAACTAGTTATCAGGTGAAACAGGATGGAGAAGATACAGAGACATGACAGATAGGCGCAGATCTGCAATGTTCTCTGTCCATCTCCTGACCTCAGAGCAGATCTGAGCTATCAAACAGCTGCAGATACAAATAATCTGAAATTATCTGTACGTGGAGCAGCTTCTTCTGAGTTTCTGTAGCTGGGCTGGTAGAAACAGATGAGTTCCCTGGACCATGACAGAGAGAATGACCCACTCATTCAGAACCGCTTGTTTAAAGACGCACTGGTTCTGACTGGGTAAGAGCTGCTTCCCTGTTAGCATCCAGTGTTTGAGTGCTTCATGCTGATCTTCATCTGGTTCTAGTGAACCCCTCAGAGCTTTGCTAGGTGGCTGCAGCTGAACTTCAAGTCCCACATTGCTGAAGCTGCCGTAGTACGAGGCTTTCTGAACATACACATGACTGAAGTTTCACAGAGCCCTGTCCAACTACTGCAGAGTCCAATCGGACCTTCAGGAGTTAGTTTGGACCCTCAGGCGATCCATTCTTTCCAGTCCCCAGTCTGAGCCCCCAGCAGAACCACAAACTACCTGAGAGGAGAATTCTGCCAGAACTAAAACCGATTTGATTTTGTCAAACAGAAACAAGGTGAAAAACAGCCAAAGCCCAAAGAAAAACTCTTGTACAGAAAGCCCGAAGATCGTTGACCCAGATTCCAGGGAAGGTTGGGATATGAGGAGAGCACATTCCCAGCATTCCCACTAAGCTTCATCAGATAACCTGCGAGATGAAACAGCACGATGAAGATAGGGGACACCCATCTGGACAAAGACCCGGTGCAGCATGACACTGGACCATGGACACTTGGTCAGACCCTGGCACACACTGGCCATTGTTCTGGGTAAACTGGGAGAGAGGTCGAAGGGCAGAACTGCATATAATATTCAAATCTCCTCAAATGTGTTTTAAAAGGCCTAACGTGCTGATAGTCTGGTTTTTAAAGCAAGAACGTTGTTTTAAATGGAAAACTTCTGGAACATCTCCCGGGAAGACAGAAAACTGATACATAAAGGTGGAAACACTGAACATCTGAGCTGGTCGTTGACTTAGGAGTCCTACACCTCATTCATGTCCAAGTCTTTCCAGAGTTCTCCATCCATTTCGTTCATGTTAGAAACTAAAACACTGATGTTCTTCATGTATTCTGGCCAGATATTCATGCAGCGGGCAGGATTTACACTTGGAACCTGGAAAAAACATGACATACATAAACTGATACTGCTTGCTACATGGCTGCAGACCATGAATGCTTAACAAGTATCCTGCAGGTTTTAACTCCAACAACAGAACCACAGTAAACTCTGGCACGGCTCCTCCCAGAGTGTCTTCCTGCTGTTACTGACTTTTTAAAACGTTCACACATTTGCTCCATTTTCAGCACATTGAAAACACTTGATGAAATACCATCATTACCAGGACAGATGTATGACCCGGGAATTAGACAGCACCCGCTAGGCTGTGACATTTCAGTTTTTTATTGTCCAACAGTAAACAGAGTTATCCAGGAGGCTTCAGGACGGGGAACACCAAGGCCTCTCCAGGGAATCTAGCTGTGGGGGTTACCGTGGTGACAACCTATCAATGACATTAAAAACTTTGCAGGGTGAGAGACGGGATGATGAGGCTTCTCATCCAGAGGAAAGGTGAATTAAGGAGAGCGAAGCCTGTTTGAGAGCCACTTTAGATAACCTGCAGGGTCCACAGGTCCATAAGAACGAAGTTACTTCTTCTTCAGCAGGAGGAGCAGACAGAGACGCTGAGCAGGAGGAACATCACGTCCTCAGTCATTTATTGGGATTTCACCCAAAACGAACCAAGAGAGAAATAAAAACCATGTTAGGAGTTTCATACAACGTGAAATAAATTAAACTATAGCTACCTTTGTCAGAATAATCAATATTAGGGTATAATCAATGCAAAAAAATAAATAAATATTCATTTGGGTCAAAAATCAATACAAACAGAACAGTTTCATCTTCCAGAGATGATTTATCACTTCACACAGCAGCTATGCAGACGCGCACTCAGCCCCGCCCCTTCCTGCAGACGCGCACTCAGCCCCGCCTGCAGACACGCACTCAGCCCCTCCCTGCAGACGCGCACTCAGCCCCTCCCTGCAGACGCGCACTCAGCCCC